>JAHWFP010108052.1:0-57955 GCA_023313725.1 Lithobius niger
ACCGCTTGTGTGTGGCATGGAAATTATGTAAGCCATTCATTTATAGGCGACAGATAGCCCACCCTCGACCATTAGCTGAAGATCTCTGTCAGAGATTCCAAATGTCATAGGTAGTTCTGTAACCTCAAAATTGACTATTCTTTAACCACTGAATGAGATCTACGTAATCGGTTGCATCAACATTTTGTTGTGGTATTTGGAAGGCTCGAACTTGTCTCGATCCTATTTTTGTTCTTGCTTTCATGATCCATTGCAGTCGAAGGGACCTGATGTTCTGTCGTTCATCGGTTATTAAGCAAACGAAGATATTTTCCGGATCACCGAATCAACTACACGTTTTAGTTCCTCTTTGAAATAACGAGAGGATTTTATTGATTTCAATAAGTGCTTTGCACCATGTTTGCCTCTCTGCGATTTAATTCTTCATTTAGCTGGACCGACCACAGGTCCTATGGTTTCAAGGGAACTATTGGAAACCAGATTGCAGATTGTGAAAAGCTATCAATTGTTTGTTTTCAGAAAACTGAAGGTAATTTTCCATGCATTGAAGCAAAGACCTAAGTAATGATCAACAACATCTATTGGAATTGTGTCAAGCTGTCATAAGTTGTAATTATTTTTTAGGTTTGCAACCGAAAGGTCTTGGTTAACTTTTACATGCATTCTGGGTGACAGCAGCTCATTGTATCCTCCTACACTATCCTCCTACAGTCTATTCGCCAACGTGGTTTGACATCATGGCTAATCCCTCATGCAAGCATGGTGCAAAGCACTTGTTGAAATCAATAAAATCCTATTGTTACCTAAGTGAAGAACTGAAGAGTGTAGTTGGTCCGGTGATACAAAGAAGTGTCTTCTTTGGTCATCTGGAAAATGTCCTCATTTTCATGACAACTGATGAACAAGAGCACATCGGACTACGTTGAATCATGAAAGAAAGAACAAACACAGGATCGAGGCAAGTTCAATGTTTCCAAATACCACCACTATGTTTTGATGTAACCGTTTATGTAAATCCTATATATTTCATGGCAAACTTGAGAAGTTACAGAACCACCTATGATATTTGTAATATTTGACAGAGATGGAGATCTTCAGCTAATGGTAGAGTGGACTATCATCTATAAATGAAGAGTTTACATCAATTCCTAGCCACACCCAAGCGATCGAAGGCTGTCTCAAAGTCATCACAGACGCATCAGCTTTAGTATGTGGAATGCATGGCACAAAGAGCTTCATACAGGCACGACCAGAATCACGAAGTATAATGTCAAGTTTCATTATAAAAAGTGATTAGCAAATGAAGTGAAAACACCCGAACAAATTAAATGTTTGGATAAACCAAAACGAAAATTTCAGGATTACTCAACGGCATTCTGGTATCTCGATAAATTATAGTAGCTCAAATAAATATATTTCTACTAAATGTGCTATCCAACAATCCCAACATGTTAATGTATGACTTCTATGCTATCAGAATTCGGAAATAAAAGGTTTTAGCATTTTTGTGTAAATATTTTAGCATTAAGTTTATGGAAAAAAGGTAAATTTCAAGGTCCTTGGGGCAGATCAAGGTATTATTTCATCAAAACCAAATTTTACACAGTTTATTAGGGACCCAATACACAACTTTTTCGCACTATTAAATTAGAAATTTTTAAAAAGAAACAATTTTCCTAAATTTGCACTTAAACACTAAAACAGTGTTTACGGCAGCAAATGGTAAATTTCATGATTTTTGGGGCAGATCAAGTTATCATTTTATCAAAACCAAATTTTGCACAGTTTATTAGGGGCCCAATACACAACCTTTCCGCACTATTAAATTAAAAAAATTTAAAAATAAATATTTTTCAGGAATTTGCATTAAAACCATGTTTACGGCAGAAACATGCAAATTTCAAGGTCCTTGGGGCAGATCAAGGCATTATTCGATCAAAACCAAATTTTACACAGTTTATTAGGAACCCAATACACAACTTTTCCGCACTATTAAATTACAGAATTCAAAAATTTTTTTTTCGTTCCACCCTATTGAATACATTAGTAAGATTACACATGGACTAAACATTAGGGCAAGACTCTAGCATCTGAAACCATGCAGGAAAGTTAATTTTTATTCCTTCAATGTTTTGCCTTCGGATAACTTTACCTTAAACATCAAAAGAATTCGGTTTTGTTTTCTAAAGTGGATTGAAGGAAAAAAATTAACATAGGCCCTACTATTAAAAACTACTAATAATGAAGTAAAAATTTTGTCAAAGTCTTCAAATGCAAAAATGAAATAAATAAGAACTTTACAGAAGAAAAAAATTAACACTTACATGATCGCTATCATCTAAGGGAAGGAGGCATTCCGCACATCGCATTTTACCATTACTTGTGGGTGGGTACTCCGTGAGTCTGCAAGCCTACACAATTTTTTACTCATATTTTTAAATTGGACTTTTTCAAAGCCACGTGGTGCCTGAAAGTGAGCATGTGTATGTTTTGAAATTTAGTATTTTCAAAATCAATTGGAACACTGAATTCATTTTATTTTCTTACTCATCCGGAGGTTTACACCTAAGGTTCGTTTATTTTCAAGTAATCTTCTATTAGGCTCATTTTCTGGGTGTTGTTATAAATTTGATGAAGCTGTGTTTCTAGACATCAAACCGTTTGTGTTTTATTATTATCTTTAATATAAGGAAAGAGTTCTTTCCCTTTCTTTCCAAACACTAGCATTTTTGTCTTTCTTATTTTTTAGATCACAAATGAAGACCCCTGTTAGCGTCTCACCGTTTAAATCCAACGGCTCGTTAATCTGAGACGTGAGACAAACTCTTATATATCTGATTAATTGGTAATAACTGGGAGGTAAATAAAATTATGAGGGCAATCTATGATTTTGTAACAAGGAGGATAATTGGGATAAAACGAACATAAAGTGGGTTGATTGTCACTGTTTAGGTACGAATTGTATATGATAGGAACATGTAAAAAAATTGTATTGACGCTCAAAATGTCGACAGTATTTTTACTCTCTCGATTTCTGACCTTGTTGCTGAAGTCAAACAACATGACTCGAGCCAAGCTCTTATCACCCGATATTCCGTAGTTCGCGTCGGTAATTAGAAAGTTGGTTCTTAAAGTATTTAGGTGCGGAAGAATAGAAATGGCATCCTTGTTGTGATCATTTGCATTATTGCTGATTTGAGAAATTTATTCAAATCTTTGATTTCGTAAGCACCTGGAGTTACTAATAGTTTATACCAGGAAGCGTGAGCATCTGTTGTGTACTGAATTTCATTAATTTTCGAAGTGATGTTGTGTATGATGTTATAGGCCTACGTGTCTAGATTAAGCAGAGCCAATTCATAACTTTTTTCAGAATCTAAATGAATGGGCGTGTTTAGATTAATTCTTGTGAGAGGGGGATTGACGCTTAATGGCGCGTCGACAGATTGGTCATTAGCGCCAACCTCAGTCACAGTGCAGTGGTCCGGGTTGCCACCGCACCACACATTACAGAGATGTTATTCAAACTCCCAATCTAAATCTCATCATACATCTGTACCTCCTGCAAAAATTAAAAAACACCGGACAGGAGAACAGACTTATCGCCCAATTGACGCGCAATGTCATGCGGAAGACGGAAACGACGATGAACACCATCAAGATGGCGACAATCAACAAGGAAGTGCCGGACCGTAAGTGGCCGTTAACACCAATAACATTCAGGAGGGTCAACCCCCCCGCAAAAGGAAACAATGAGTAAGTCGGGTGAGTAAGTCGGGCGACACGCCGAGTGCCATTCCTCAACAGTGCCTTTAATAGCTCGTAACTTATTACTGTCCTGTCTGCCCCACAATGTTGCCAAAAAGCGTGTAACCTCAGACGTAGAGCTGAAAAGGCGTCTTGTGAGAGGGTTCCGCGATTTGTTAATTGAGGTGTCCTCCAGCAGATTGGTTTTGGCTTACTTCCCGGTTTGTTTAATATTTATTGCTTGCATGAAATGACCTTCACTAAAGTTACGTATGGAGGCTAAGGCCGATTTGTTAATCGTGCCGTTATGATAACTTAGGTGTTGTATACCGCGAGGCATGTCAACACATGCTTACAGGGATATGCCAACAATGTTATGCTGTGGCCCTCTTACCCTTGCTTATTATTGTATTTCTTCTCCCTTCTTCTTTGGCCCAGGCGCGTAAAGTTTTTGGCTCCACCAAAAATGCCTTAGCCCCTTAGGAGCCATCTTGGTTCGAATTAGCTCAAGTGCCGAGATGTAAGTTATCCTACGTGTTTCATTTGGCATAAGAACTGTAACAATTGCCAAATGCTTCAGCAATCATGTCCCAACATTTATTACCATGATCTATGTATCCAAATGATTTCAAACTGTTCCCGATTGCCGATAGCGATCGCCACTCATAATGCCATAGACTTGTACCCAGCAATTATGTAACGTTTCCCCAATGATGATTCTCCTGTGAGCATTGTGATGGCATGATATTGATGTGACACGTCTCCTAACAAACCGGACCGATAAGTCGTCTATACCCCAATTTCCATCTCTGCAGTTTCATTCCTGTTTTCGTCACGGCTCGATCCCGGAATCTGTGCGTTTAGGCCAAACAAAGCTAAACGCAGTAGTAATTAAGGTGGTTCATTGCGGACTTTAAACGTTAACGCGATTACCGTTTAGTTAGTCTCAGCGATCTTCTACATCTATGTTAGCAATATGGTATCATTGACCGAAAATAGTACAATCGATTTCCGAAGAGGTGAGCATTTTGAGCAGTTGAAACGTTAATATCTAGTTGCCAACGTAACCCTAACCCTAGCCCCTACCCTGTAACGTCTCGACCAGAAGAATTGTGACAATTGTGACTCAAAATATGAACTGTTTCTCCATCGCCAAAAACGATTTTACCATACCTTCCTAACCTGAGCTGCCTGGCCGCTGCCGAAGATCAAAATCGAATGCAACGCCATGAACCTTACAGACAGGAAGACCTTTTTTCCTGTTACGAGGGAGCTGACGATTGTATCCTTTTTGTGTATTTAATTTAAGTGAATTCTCTCCCTGAAGTATTCCAGTAAGTGGGGGATAGAATTACAATTTAGGTCGTGCGTTTGGTTTAATTTACTTGTTTCACGATTGGTGACATGCTATATCGAATTTATTCAAGCCTTAACGCATTCGATATTTTTTCCCAGGGCCACATAGGATTGTATGTGTGGAATGGTGGTTTTTCACCCTTTTATCATGTTTATTTTTCTGAACTTACCTTAGCATCATAACTTGGTTGTGTTTATTAAAAATGGCATATTTTGGGCAAGTTTATCCCCCTTACCTCCAAGTTACGCCCCCCCCCTCAACTTCTCAAACGTATAAGGGAGTTGAAATCCTTACCGGACATAACTATCAAACCTGGTCTACAAAAAATGCTTGGTTCTAAAATCAAGCACGGGTGGGAAACAGTAGTAGATAAGCCTCCTCCACCTGCTGGTGCACAAGCGAATGTTGTCGCAGATTATAATACGAAGAATTGGGCTTGTGTCTGTTTTTTCACCATACCATATCCCCAGAAATCTTGTTTCAATTTCAAGGTGTTACAAACCCCAGGCAAATCTGGGATACTCTAAGGAATAGGTATGGTCGTAGGCACAGTAGTTATTCCGAGTTCCTATATAGGCAATTTATTAGGGTGAAAATAGCTCCGACCCAGAGTATCCCTGCTTTCATAACTCGTGTAATTAAAGTCAGTCATGTATTGAGGCAGGGAAACAAGTAGAGGAAAGGGAAATCTGTATTGTTGTCCCTCAAATGTATACTGTTCCTCCGTACACTTATCCCAATTATCTTACACAAACGAATGTTCAGAGTTTAGCCTTGCTGTCCACAACTGCCGTGCAAGCCGCATCGGTCAGGTGCTGGTCCTGTGGGGTTTATGACCACAAATTCTCTCAGTGCGATAGGATCCCATGGCAACACTGTGTTGGCACGAGATGTGCACTATGTTACGGATATGGGCACAGAATTAAAAGTTGTGGCAACAATGTTAAACTGCTCCCCGACCCTAATTCGCAATGCTCGCAAAATTATCGTGGGTGCCCTAGAGGTCCTGGGAATGGTGATAGGAGGGCGAGTCAAGCATCTAATTCTGGTAATGGGAATCATGAGGCCTGCGGCTTTGCATTACACACCACTTACGGTGCAACCCCCGGTATAGCCCTAGATACCTCTCAACTCGATATGGGTGCTGATTGCAACTTGATCAATGTTAAACCAGATAACGTAGATCTCAATAATTGTGAAAAGGTTGAAATTGGTTTGGCTGTTAATGATGTACAGGCCATAAGTTATAAAATAGGTACTGTCATTGTTAATGGTTTTAATGCTACAGGTAAACAATTTCCAAAACCCTTGCTACTAAAACATGCAATATATGTCGAGAATGCAGGTTGTCACTATGTGTCTCTAGCAGCATTGAAAGCAGCTGGTTATAAGATAGAATACAGGTGCGACAAAATATTAGTTAAAACAAGAGATAAACCTGCATGATAAGTAATGTTTTTTTTGCCAAATAGGCAATATGTATGAAGCTAAAGGAACCCAAAAGAGCACACTCCCTTATTACTATATTATCCCTGTTGATAAACAACATTCTAAGGAACCACATGTTGGCTCAATTATGTGTACCCTTGAGATGATGCGCCGGTGATATGGACATGTTCCATGTGAGAGAATTACTACCCTATTTAAGAACGGGCGTGTTAAAGGCCCACACCTAGTTGCTAAGGCCCCAGAATTTTGCCACATATGAGCTAGTACCAAGACTAAGGGTAAAGCTCACTCCCATCTATCTTATGTGTGTGCGTATAGACCGCTCAAGCAGTGGAATCTGGATTTATGTGACCTAGTAATGTACCAGGTAGGGATGCTTACTTTATTTTCTGAGTGTGGTTGACACATTTTTAAGCAAATACTTTGTAATCCTTTTAGTGTATAAGTCGCAAGTGTTCCCTACTTTAAGGCATCGGTTCATGCAGAGGAGAACAAGACAGACCTTAAGCTTCAACGTATAATTATGGACAATGGCGGTGTGGTAACTAGCCATGATTTCCTTGCCTATTGTGCCGAAAAAAGCATACATCACCACCAAACTCCTGTCCACTGCCCCCAAAATAATGAACCCGCAGAACGATGCCACGGGGTCTTAAAACAAATGGTACGAGCTTTGCTTGCTGATGTGGGGCTTACTCCCATTTTTTGGCCCGATGCGAAACGAGTTGCGGCTGACGCCAGGAATGCCCTAGATACTAAGGTCCTCCCTGATCATGTTACCCCATAGAAAAATATTCAGGTCATGTCCCACAGATCTATAAGTTTAGACGCTTGGAATGTTTAGCGTACGTTCACCTGGAAAAACAGAAGCGAGACACCTTTGGGCCAAGGGCCCTGCCTCGTGTTAACTTAGGTTACGATATCCATGTGAGGTCTTATAAGTTATTTGACCCCTTCCAAGGGGGTACTGTGTGGGCTGTCAATGTTGACTTTATAGATACACAGAATGCATCTGTATTTTTTGGTTGATTCCTCCCTCCCATTAACATAAACTTGTTGGATCCCACTTTACTGGTGGGGTCAGCTGTTGTTGAGCAGTGCCATTTATCGTCATAAGATAGCTCAGATGACGACAGCATTGTGGATGTTAATACGGCACACCCCCAAGTACAGGTTGGGGCTTCCCCGCAACTAATGTTATTCATCCCAGGTCACCTTTGACTGACCAAAACGTACAAATCCGGCAATCCCGCAGAATGTAAAGGTTACCCCCACTACCTTTAATCTATTCGCAGGATGAGGATTATCCTTCAACCAGTTAATTCGATTTGACTGTTCTTGTTGTTTCCTGGGACGTGTTTAATTGTGAATTTACACTGAAAGGGATATTTAATATGTACATTAACGATAACTAACCTAAATGTGTAAGTTGTTCACATCCCCAATAACTCGACTCTTTGACTACGGAGTTGTTAGCATTTGTTGAAAAGTGTCATTTTACTGCCATTTTCGGTTTATTTTATTGATATGTGTCAATTTTGTATTTTATACATTAGCTTTGTATTGAGGTGTGGAAGGAAACCACCACTCTACCTACCATGCTGTGTTGCCTAATTTTTGCCCTTTTGCTTCAGTAACCTCTAGAGAGTTTCACGTGGATTTACACTCAATAAGGCAATTGTATTCTTTTCTATCTATGTAACATGTGTATTTGTTGCAAACCATTACGTAGCCACGAGGGAGTTCCGCGATTTGCTAATTGCGGTGTCCTCCAGCAGATTGGTTTTGGCTTACTTCCCAGTTTGTTTACTATTTATTGCTCGCATGTAATGGACTTCACTAAGTGGAGGCTAAGGCCGATTTGTTAATTGTGCCGTTATAATAACGGAGGTGTTGTACACAGCGAGGCATGTCAACACTTTCTTACAGGGATATACCAGCATTGTTATGCAGTGGCCCTCTTACTCTTGCTTATTATTGTATCCCTTCTCCCTTCTTCTTTAGTCCAGGCGCGTAAGGTTTGGATGCTCTACCAAAAATGCCTTAGCCCATTAGGAGCCATCTTGGTTCGAATTAGCTCAAGTGACGAGATGTAAGTTACCCTACGTGTTTCATTAGGCGTAAGAACTGTAACGATTGCCAAATGCTAATTTAATACCATGATCTATGTATCCAAATGAATTCAGACTGTTCCCGATTGCCGATCGCGATTGCCACTCGTAATGCCATAGAATTGTAACCAACAATTATGTAACGTTTCCCCAATGATGATTCTACTGTGGGCATTGTGACGGCATGATTTTGATGTGACTCATTTCCTAATAAACCGGACCGATAAGTCGTCTATACCCAACATCCGTGTCTTCAGTTTCATTCGTGTCTTCATCACGGCTCAATCCCGGACTCTGTGCGTTTAGGCCAATCAAAGCTAAACATAGTAGTAATTAAGGTGGCTTATTGCGGACTTTAAACATTAACACGATTATCGTTTAGTTAGTTCAGCGATCTCCCACAATTCTCAAGTCAGAGTTTTTACCAGCGGTGATAATAATTGAACAGGAATTCATGGCGTGGTGTTTTTTAAAGAGATATACTTGGTATTAAAAAAAATAAGATTGTATTATACAGGGTGGTCCAAAAGTCGGACCTACCTGAATATATCGTAAATGGTGTCAAATATACTGAAAACAAGTTTATAGTAACATTGAGTAAACTGCGGGGATTCAGATGAGTGTAAAGTCGATGACCTTGAAGACCTCCATCAAGGTCATCGCATTGCTAACTTCTAAAGGAAGCACCGTAGACTATCAGTGCAAATTTGAAAGTTGTAGGTAATCATTAAAAACTGCCAACCCAAGAAACAGTATGGAAATCCATGTAGAAACGCCAGAGTTACGTTCAAAATACCCTTTTTGCAAATAAACTTCACTGCAAGAGCTACTGTCAAGCAGTGAAGCACACCGCACACTGCTTGAGAAACTCGAAAAGAAAACTGAGCTACAGCACATCTCAGCCGGAATTCAACTACTCCCAATTTGGAACCATGCAGTCATTTTGTAATGAGGGGGGGGGAGAGTTCTTTCGTCTAGTCTTTGTAATTGGTCATGAAGTGTTAGTCTCTGGCAGAGGGATGGAAGTTAGAGAAGACGTAAACAAACTAGAAGGGAAATTAAAGGTTAAGCTCCAATGGCACATTCATCATTGGAATATGATTCTTTCAATGTTTTTGGGAACATTTTATTATTTGTAATCAGTCTTGTTCTTTCTTTAAAAACTGTTACGGCACATTTTTCACATCTACTAATTAGAGTTGACTACAGATATCATCGATGGATAGCCTAAGAAGGAATACGAAACCTTCCCTCTTTTTTATACGTATTTCCTGGGGAATGAAAAGGAACAGAGTTTTGTTTTGTATCTTGAGGTAATAGGGAGCTGGTCAAGATTTTAGTCAGTCTCGTTGAAGGGGGGGTTCGAAATTCTGTCGGTCCCGAAGTCAATCCAGCTCCATACCTCTTCCCCCCCCCCCCACCCCTGGTCGCCATTAATAATGACCCATCCCTAAGGCTGATTAAGAAATAAGAACTACACTTCAGCACACTTCAGCCATAATTCAACTACTCTCAGTTAGGCTGATGAGACATTAATTACCTGCACTTCAGCGCAGTTCAGCCGTACTTCAACTACTCTCAGTTAGGCTGATGAGTAAATAATTAACTGCACTTTAGCAAATTTCAGCCAGATTCACAAAACACTGTAATTTCAGATGGCAGCCTACGCCAATGCAGAACTCGTGGACATGATCGTGTGCTATGGTTTGGCCCACGAAAATGGTCGTGAAGCTCTTCGAATTTATGCAGAACAGCATCCTCAACAAAGGCATCCAACAATACGAACGTTCAACAGGACACTTGCTCGTTTACGAGCAGCATTGTAGCCCGTCCTCGAACATGTCGGCCTCGAATTGCAACAGACGACAACAATAGTGTGATGGTTCTCGCAGCAGTAGCCGAAAACCCGCATACCAGTAGTCGTGCAGTTGGAAGGGCACTTGACATCAGTCATCAGTCTGTCCTACGTGTCCTGAAGAGAAACAGTTTCCATCCATACCATGTTCATCTTCATCAGGCGCTGCAAGCAACAGATTATGACCCCCGTCTGCAGTACTGCGAATGGTTCTTGGGAAGAACTACTGCTGACCCTTTATTTTTTAATCATGTATTTTGGACGCATGAGGCGCAATTCACATGGGATGGCATCGTGATACGCACAATGTGCACTACTGAGCACACGAGAATCCTCACTGGTTGCGAGAAGCCCGACATCAGGAACAATGTCGGTTTAATGTCTGGTGTGGGATCATAAATGGCCACATCATTAGCCCAGTATTCTACGATGGAACTCTAAATGGGTTACGCTACCTTGAACTCATTGTAGATGACGTTGTAACTGACGTTATGGACAACCTGCCACTAGCGACGGTGCGGGCAATTTGGTACCAACTTGATGGAGCCCCACCCCATTTCCGTAGAACTGTGCGACAGCGGTTTGACGCTTTGTTGCCGGGACAGTGGATCAGTCGAGCTGGCCCAACGGCTTGGCCTGCTCGATCACCAGATTTAACTCCGCTGGACTTTTTCCTGTGGGGCCACGTTAAAGCCCAAGTGTATGAAACCCCCACAACAACAGCTGAAGACCTAAAGGAACGGATACGTGCAACATGTAGAGCCATCCCAGCAGCAACATTCGAACGGGTACTACATTCCACAATGTCACGGGCACAAGCATGCCGCAATGGGATGGAACACCATTTCGAGCACCTTCTTGATTGATTTCCATCTTATTTTTATTCCACACAAACGTGATGGTCCAAGTTGGGCCCATAACCCCCCCCCCTCTTTTTTGGTCCAAATTAATCCTCCATTTCTGACTCAATAGTAGCGGTTACGAAAAACAGCCTTCAAGTTGCGAGTTTGCAGTTTTTGTATTTGTTTACAAAGTTATTTACAATTAATTTATTTACAAGTTTGTTAGAGTTATGTACGCCCATGTTATTTGTTTAGAACCCACTAATAACATGTCTGACCACATACCACACCCGTTGGTTCTGAACAATAAAATGGTGACAGAAACATTGTTCAAATTTCACGCAATGAAATACACAAAACTGGCAAATAACCGTAAAACAACAAACAAACATGAAATAAACAGTGTTGGGATAACTGTGTACAACAGACCGGATATGCTAGCTGGTCACTGCCTTCTAACCTTGTTTCTTGGGTTGGCAGTTTTTAATGATTACCTACAACTTTCAAATTTGCACTGATGGTCTATCGTGCTTCCTTTAGAAGCTAGCAACGCGATGACCATAATGGAGGTCTTCAAGGTCATCGTCTTTACACTCATCTGAATCCCCGCTGTTTACTCATTATTACTATAAACTTGTTTTCAGTATATTTGACACCATTTAGGATATATTCAGGTAGGCCCGACTTTTGGACCACCCTGTATTAAAAAATAGCAATCAGAAAGAAATCAAGATGAACTATTGCATAAAATGTAAACAACCGACTTCTAATGAGTCAAAACCCCAGTTTCTACAATTTCACAAAACAACAGAACGTTGAGGTAATGTTTTGCGATAATGTGGTCCTAAATAAGCTTGCGTCGTCAAATTGGGGGAGGGACTCGTGAACAAAATCATAGATAACTTGTCCGTTAAAATGCATTTACCAGGATATCAATAATGCATTCCTGGAACTAAGGTGAAGAAGGGACTAGTATGAGGAGATCCGGGAATAAATAAACTAGACAAAGTGTGCAACAAACACAATATAGCATACGCCGAAAGCTCGGATTTATAAGATTGACACGCCGCCAATGAAATTTTAATTTCAAAAGCTTAAAGAGTGATAGAGGATCCGTCTCTGCCATGGCAGGAAAAACTAGCAGCTTCCATCGTTAAGAAAATCATGAAAACAAAACTAAGGTTCGGAATGGAAAATATAAAAAAAGATTAACTCCTAAACGAACTTCACAAACCAATGCGCAAATTTTTTCTGACATGGAAAGTGATTGTACCGGGCCTGAATGATCTATGGCAGGCAGACTTGATGGAAATACTACCGTATTCAAACCTAAAAAAAAAGTAAATCTAAGTCCGGTAAAGACGTTTCCGAAGTTTTCGAGAAGATACTCGCAGGAGCGACACTCCCTAAAAATTTACAAGTTGATTTAGGTTGTGAGTTCTGCAATAAAGACTTCAAAGCACTTCTAAGATGCCATAACATCAACTTGTATTCTACGTACTCTGAGAAGAAAGAGAGCATGGTAGAACGTTTCAACAGAACGCCGAAAACTCGAATGTGGAAAATACTCACCAGGCAGGAGAATTACCAGTGGATACTCATTATCGAGAAGTCAGTTTCACATTACAACAATACGGTTCATTCCACAACAAATCTGAAACCTAGGGAAGTAAAAAGACGTTACGAACCGTTACTGAGACGAACTAGCCATAAAAAAAACTGCTGAAGAAACTCAAATTTGCTGCAAGAAATACAGTTAGGATTTCTAAGGTTAAGAAAATGTTCGATAACTGGTTATTGCAAAATTTTACTAATGAAGTATTCACGATCCGTAAAATACAAAAAAACACAACCAGTTACATGTCTTTTGAAGGATGAGTCGGGTGAATCGGTTCTCGGAGGTTTCTACGAACAGGAAATTCAAAAAACCCTAGCTGCAGATTTATGTTTCGTGAAACAAGTATTACGTAAAAACAAAGGAACAGACAGGAAAATGTGTTATTTCGTTAAATGGGATGGCTACGATTCCAAATACACCAGCTGGATGGATAATATAGATAGTTTAAGCAGAATTCACGTTCCCATATGCGAGATTACTGACTGCATCATCGCAGACCCATCTCTATCATCCTAAGGACTGAAAGCCAACTTGTTGATGGTGACAGTTTTCAGTTCGTATGCTTCCGAACGAATGTAAGACCCTAGATTTCTTACGACGCTATTATTAACAGCACGTTTCTGTACGTTTCGTGCACGACTTGTGTTGTTTTTATAATGCCTTTGCATGCCATTTTGTTCTTTACTTCCGTATGTAAAACACTGTACATCTTACATTTTAAACTTGCAAACTCGGAAATTGGGCAACCCGCGCTCTCGTCTTTCACCTTCCCCAATACTTTTTTGTTGACGTTGGAGTGTAGGAAATGGTCTTTGGGGTAGTAAGATGTGTCGAACAATGGCACATCCTCTTCCATATCTTTGTAAACATCGTCCGTTTCTGTCAAATAACAGAAACTATCCGTATCCGCTACTAGGAGTTTGCATGTCTCCGGGCCATATCTTTTCATCACGTGATCGTAGTGAAACCTGAAGATTAATAACTTTGATGGGCTTGCTTAATAGATGTTTGTAGGAGTCTTTGTAATTAATTACCGAATCTCGCTTAGAGACATGAAACTCGTGGTGCGGGGTGAGATGCGTACTTGATGGCTTTCTCTTTCATTGTTGCTATCAAGACGTTTGACCTCTTGCATTTCTTTTGGATCGTCTAACCGAAAATCTAATTATTCATCAATTTGTCCTCCGTCTGATTGGACAGGAGCTGGGGATTCCCCTTGAGATGCATTATGGGAATTTTTTCCCTGTAAAAAGGATAGCTCATCATTCGAACCCCCCTTTAGATGCTGTTTGGATATCAAAGAGAACCTCAAGGAGGTAATACAAGTCAAGGTAAGTACCATAATTTTTTTTCTGTTGTCCTAAATTTTTTTTTCTATGAGCTTTCGCATTGTGAAAATTACGAATTAGAAACATTTTGGGGTTCCAAAAACTGGATGGGTCGTGCAAATGCATTGTAAGAACTCTCAAAAGCTTGAAACGTAAAAATATTGCATTACCATCATTTTGGGGGTTCCCAAAACTGGAGGAGTCATTGCAAATGCTCTGTGAGCTTTGACATTGTGATAGTGACGAATTGTTACCTGCACTCCTGAAAATGACGAATTGGCATAATTAAAAGGGTTTTAGGATGAAAATGCTTTATGGGCTTTCCCGTTGGGTAAATGCTATATGAGCTTTTACATTTTGAGAATGGCGAATTGTCAACGTTAAAGGGATAGGGAACTCTTGAAGCCCTTTTATGAGCTTTCATATTGTTAAAATGACGAATTAGCAACATTATAAAGGGGTGTCAGAAATGCAAATGCTATATGAGCTTTCACATTTGGATAATGACGAATAGTAAATGTTAAAGGGATAAGGTACTCTCGAAAATGCCATATGACCTTTAGGATTGTAAAAATGACGAATTGTCAGCATTAAAGGGGTCAACCACAGACCAACCCTTTTCAGCATTAAACGCAGAGCAACCCTTTTCGAGCAACCCATCGGGAAAACCCAGTGCAGTTGGGCCCCTTTACCACATAGTAATTTTTTTGTAGGTTCTTTAATAAAGTGTAGTTGCTGGTTTGTTCATGTGACGTAGGAAATGATCACATAGTAAAATGAATCCACAAACCGTTTATTTAGCGGAAACATGAAAGTTATGTCAGTCCACTTGTTATGGTTTTAAGTGAGACTTCAAAGCACACCAATGCCGAAGTAAAACAATAGTCTGGCATTAACGCAGATTATTAACCTTTAAACAATTCATTGTGTTCACCACACACTCCCACCACAACCTAAAGTTACTATCAACATTTATATTTTTAACATTATAGGGGGTACAATAGTTGCACAGGCCTCTGTACATCTGGACCCATTCCGGTGTGCAACAAGCATGATTGGACCTTCCCGTCACGCTCTTTAAAGACAGAAACAAATCAAGCAGTTTTCCACAAATGTCTTGGCAGGCGAGTGTCCTCAATTAGCACCAAATTATCAGGCTGGAGAGTATGACACTTGGTTGGGTCCTTGCACTGATGAAATGTGCGGAGCTGAAGAAGATACTCTTGTCGCTAACGTTTCCAAAAGTCGTTTGTCAGTTTTACCCGGTATTGCGAACGTCAAGTGCTCACAGAATCACCCTCAGATTTTCTTACAGTCAGTCCTGAAGGCAATGATGTTAGCCGAGAACCTACAATAAAGTGAGCTGGTGTCAGAGGATCCAATACTTCTGGGTCGGTAGATATATACGTAAGAGGCCTGGAATTCAAAGTCGCCTCTACTTCAGTGATGATAGTCTCTAATTCCACATAGGTTACGTTTGCTCGGCCTAAGATTTTCCGAATTGAACGTTTTGCAGTTTGCACAAGCCTTTCCCAAAATCCTCCCCACCACGCTGCTCGTTCTGTAATGAAGTTCCATCTCACTCCCTTTTGAGCAGCAAAGTCTTGCATCTTTAAGCTTATAATACTGAGATACAAACTGTGCAGTTCTTTCTGGGCACGTTTAAATTCCTTCGCATTATCTGAGTAAAGCACCTCAAGCACTCCCCGCCGTGCAAAGAATCTTTGCAGTGCCAAAATCACTTGCTCCGTGCTGCGGTCAGTTGTCAATTCCAAATGAACCGCACGTGTTATGTAACATGTGCAAAGAAGCAAATATGTCTTCTGTTGTCTACCGTCTGGTGCTCGTACCCACAGCGGACCAGCAAAGTCAATGCCTGTGTTCTGAAATGGCTTGGTCATCTGCTCGAGGCGCTCTGGAGGAAGTGGCCCAACTGCCTGTCTTGCTGCTGCAGCTCTCGATAAGCGCTGACAGACAATGCACCCACGTAGTGCCCTTTTCACCATTATTCATCCTTGTAGCAACCAAAATCGTGAACGAATTTCGGACAAAGTTTGAACAACACCACCATGACAAATTTGCTGATGGACTTGCAATACAATTAATCGTGATACAGGATGTTTTGCAGGTAGCAGTATTGGGAACTTGGTTTCATAATTCATTTCTGCTACCTCTAAACGGCTTCCCACTCTTAGAATGTTGTTGTCATCCAAAAAAGGCCGAAAATGAAGCAACTTTGAACTTCGACTGATCTGTTGCTTCCGTTCGAGTGCATCTACTTCACTATGAAAGCCTTCCTCTTGAACCTGTTGTTGAACAAGGATTTCTGCTCTCTGTAAATCGTCAGCCGTGATTCCCACATTGCATCTTGATTTTGTTCGACACCAATGAATGAAACGTAAAATCCAAACAACTGATCTCAGTAACTTATTGTAGCGACCGAATCGTTCCCACTTTAAAATTTGTGAAGACTGATGCACAAGTAGTTGATGAACTGTAGTTTGACGCCGTTCTTCCTGCAAACCTTCAGTGTCAAAAGAAAAGTTCTTGTTTGTTTTGTCTTGCCTCATTTCTTCTTTGCAACTTAGCCATTGTGGACCATGCCACCAAAGAGATTCTCTGAAAAGTTTTCCTGTCATGTCTTCTCTTGATAATAAATCGGCAGGATCCTCTTGGCCCGGGCAATACCACCATTGGCTTGGAATGGTCAAACGCTGGATCTCTGCAACCCGGTTGTCTGTGAATGCCTTCCAGTCTTTGGCATCACTTTTAATCCAGGACAATACAATATTAGCATCTGTCCAAAGACAGACCGTAAGTGGTGTAGCTTTCAATGTTACACAAACGTAAGTACTTAGTCGTGCACCACACACTGCACCTAAGAGCTCCAGCCGAGGAAATGTCACACGGTGCAATGGTGCTACTCTACTGCGACTTATTGCCAATGAAACTGCAATAACGTCTTCTCTTTGCACTCTTAAATAGGCCACTGAACCATAAGCTTGTTGACTGGCATCGCAAAATATGTGTAGCTGAACTTCAGGCTCTCCATTTAAGAAAATGTAACGTAGAACAACAAGTTGACTAGTTTGTGACTTCCATTTTTTCCACCGATCCCATTTTTTCTTTAAATCATGTGGAATATCCTCATCCCAAGTTAATCCTCTTTGCCACATGACCTGCAGTAAAACTTTCGCTGTCGTCATTAATGGGGCCAGAAATCCTAAAGGATCGAATATCTGTGCTGCTTCTTGTATAATGGCCCTCTTTGTCACCTTATTATCCTTAATTTCATTTGAAGATTCAAACGAAAACATGAAAATGTCCAACTGCGGCTCCCATTGCAGTCCTAACAGTTTTAAACTGCATCCCTGTTCATTTCCACTGGAAACTTGTTTAAAGGGATATTGTGATTCACTGTTCTTTTGCCACTGTTCCTTTAACCACTCAGAGTTTGTTACCCACTTCTTGAAAGTCATGGAAGCTTCTTTCATTGACTCTTGCAGATCCTTGTAAAGATTATATGCTTCTTCGTCTGTTTTGGCACCAGCTAGTAAATCATCCACGTACAAATCATCTTGGAGTAGACTGCTGACTCGTGGCCATTTAGTTTTAATAGCCTCAGCATGGAATCGGACCGTTGAAGATAAAAGTAAGGACTGGACTTAGCGCTAAAGAAAACCTGAGTCATTCGCATAGTAATTTAATTCCCCAGCACTCCACCATCGTGAGGTTTGATCCACAAAAACCTGGAAGCATCTCTATCTTCTTTGGCAAGACCAACTTGCAGAAAAGCCTTTTTCTAAATCTGATGCCAGGGCAATCTTGTGACCACGAAATCTGAGCAACATGGCTGGTATTCCAGGATTCAGATTTGGTCCATTATCGAAGCAGTTATTCAATGAGGGACATCCTTGAAGATGTGAAGAAGCATCAAAAACTACACGCAACTTTGTAGTAATTCGGTCCTCCCGAATTACTGCATGGTGAGGCACATAATACACTGGACCATTCACATCATCAACCTTGGTCACCACTTCTGCATGATCCTCATTCACATAAGTTTCAATTGGTTTATTGTAGCGTTCCCAAAGATCTTTATTCTTCCTTAGTTGCCCTAAAAGTTGTTTCAATCTTGCAAAGGCTACCGTGTAGTTGTCCTCTAGAAGTGAGGCCTTCTCCCCAAGGAAGATTGACAACGTAACGTCCTTGCACATTCTTAATGGTCTGCTGAAAATTTTCGTGAACATCACTCTCTATGTTATTCCACCTCTTTGAACATCCAGGTCTTTTAAGGCTTCAGCATCCAGTTCCCATAATCGTTCAAGATGACACTCATTCAAATTCCTCTGAGCCATTTCTTCTTGCACAACTGCGTGGAAAGTCGTCACAACTTCATTGATTTGATTTGCTAAAATTTCACCGTGTAGAATCCATCCAAATAAACTCTCAGTTGCAACAAGAGCCTCACCAAATCGCCTTACTGGTCCAAAAACTACACGCCAGTAATTATCTGCTCCAATTAGTAACTCGATGGGCGGAACACAAAGTTTACTTGATTTCTGAGTTAAATCAGCTGGCTGCAAACCTTGTTAAAGCAAGTCTTCAACTTGTCTTGATGTAGGTGGAGAAATGCGTACAGATGTTTTTTGAGGGACCTCAAGAAAATCCAATTCTATGACTGGTCTGCCATTTAACCCAAGGATCCACACTTTAACCCTTTTATGTATTGTTGCATTTACTTCATTCTGTCCAAATCCGCAAACTTTCAAATGTTCTGAAGCCTCTTCTGATAATTTAAGTGTTGTCAAAAGACCGGCTGCTATGAGGCTCTTCTGGCTTCCTCCATCAAGAAGTATTCTTGTCCTGGTCAAACTTTAACTCCTTCAACCCAGGCCTCAGCTGTTTGAAGCTGTATATTTTTTGGTGTTCTTTGATTGTGTTTTGGTGTTCTTTGATTAAAAGATGGCCGACTAGTGATGTTGAAACCATTTGATTTGTTACAACTTGGCGTTCCATACTCCTCTCACCTGCAAGGCACAAAGATGAATGATGTTTTTGCTGACACCTGATACATCCTACCTCAAATAAAGCACATTCTCGAGCTCTATGATTAAATCCTAAACAACAATAGCACAATTTTTTCTTCTGTGAGATTTTGCTGCGCTGCCTTGGATCTTTCACTTCAAAACAGTCAACTGTTCCATGATTTGTTCTCTGACAAAACGCACATCCTTCCTGTGTTCCAACTACAAAGGCTGATGTTGTGGGACGGAGGTTAGACTTGGGCAAGGCCCTTCGATTTGGCTGTTTATTTGTTGTTTCAGTTTCTGATTTTGCTGAATTGTGCCACTATTTCACGCATTCCCATCCTTCGACTTCGCCTTTGAGAAATTCCAGAAATCCTGTTAGGTTATCAGTTTTTATCTTCTGTTGCACCTGACGGCACCAATCCTGCTGGGTGTTCACTGGGAGTAGACGAATTAAAGTTGGCTGCAGCATTTTTTCATATTCTGCAACTCCAACCCCAAGAGCTTCTAAGGCTCTTACCTTTGCTTGACAGAGATCGTACAAATTACGGAGCTCTAAGCCAAATTTTGTATGACTTGGTATTGGTTTTAATTCAAGCAGCTGGCGAAGATGTGATTCACGAATTTTGTCTGGACGACCAAAACGTTCTTTTTAAGATTTTGACAGCTACAGGATAGTTTGCTCCAGTATGGGAAGGCCAGTTAGAACAGTAGCACCAGAACCCTGGACTACAGCACCTAAATACGACAATTTTGCAACATCGGCTAAATCTGGGTTATTCTCAACAGTAGCATGAAATAACTCCCAAAACGGTTGCCATTCTTCAATTTTCCCCCAAAATTTCCTTAGTTCTAATTTTGGTAGTTTAGCTTTTACTAATGGTCGTTGACCTCCCGTTGCTCCACTTCCTACTTGAAGTGGAATAACCCCAAAATTGGCTTGAGCGGTCATTGCTACAGGAGGCACTGAACGTAAGTGGGAGTAGACGTACGACTTTACAAGAATAATTTTTGTTCATAAATCTCAACTCCCTCTCTTTCAGTGTGTAAATCTTCATCATTTAGACCTATTTCTATTTCTCTATCCAACTTTAACAGCTCCTCTTCCTTACGAATTAATCTGGTTAACAGAGCTTCTAATTCAATTTTCTGAACTGAAGGGTCACCAACCAACTCCCCCTTTACAAGTTCATTTATTCTTCCACATATTTTTGTCACTGATGCTCTTATTCTATTTCTGCGACGAATTGGACCTTCCATATTGGGTAACAAATTATGTGCAACTTTCAAGTGGTTCGTGACAAATTCATATACTCACAATCCTTGCCAAAATTTAAATCTTTGTTCATCATCACCAAGCTGGAGCAAAACCTCGGCAACGACTGGTACGAAAAACTTCTGTTTTTAGGCGGCGAACCACAACAATCATCTTCTATTGGGCCTACCAGGACGTCATCCATTGTTTGAAATCTGATTTTCTTTTCTTTCTTTGAAGCTACTTTTCTTGGTCGCTGGTTAAAATCCGGCTCAAAGGACCATTTATGTAACAAAGAAAATGATCACATAGTAAAATGAATCCGCAAACGTTTATTTAGCAGAAAACATCAAAGTTATGTCAGTCCACTTGTAATGGTTTTTAAGTGAGACTTCAAAGCACAACAATGCCGAAGTAAAACAATAGTTTGGCATTAACGCAGATTATTAACCTTTAAACAATTCATTGTGTTCACCACAGTTCAGCGGTGTGCATGTTTTTTGGGCGGGGGGGGGGGAGGGATTACGATCGTGTAACTTTCTAGCATGTGGGTTGGCCTGGGAATAGTTTAGCGAGTGGTTGGTATAAAAGGCGCGGATAATTTCCGTAGGTCTTTATGTCAGCCATGGCTGCTAAGTATGATGTGGTTTCGAGGTTCCAGTTCAAGAAATGCAAGGTTGAGTTTTTATCGTAAAAAGTGGTGCAAACTCATTTGCAGAAGCCTTGCTTGGTAAACTTTACTTGTATCGATTGCGGTGGACTCATTTCTTCCTATGATGAATTTTTGGCGCACTACAACTGATGCGATGAAAAATTAATTATTCCTGAAAATCCCAAATTTGGGGGTATATATTACTGTGAAGCTTGTTGGAAGTATTTCCCCGATTTGGAACAAGCTGTAGTTCATACCAGAATTTCACATTCTTCTAATCTTCTACCGATGAACGAAGAGACGGTTTCGACATTGAAAGATAAAAAAAAGGACCAACGATGATTGATGAATAAGAAAAACGTAAACTTCCAATGTCTGACAATGACATTTTCTTATGTCAATATTGCGAAAAGACGTTCAGAAAGAACGCATATAAACGGAGGCACGAAAGGCGCTACGAAGGAAAATGTAACATGAACCGCAAATTGTGCAGTGTGACTTACTCTAATCAACTCGCGTATAAACTGCACAATTGTAGAGGGCTGTAAAACAACACGCAAGGGAAATTAGAGAGTCTTCAAAAAGAAACGTAAATAGTCTTTTCCTAAACTCAAACCTCTGTTGAAGAAAGAAATAACTTCTCAATTACTCACAAATTTCAACCTCGTAGTCAACAACATCAGATCTCTAGTCGTGCCTGTAATAGAGGATACTAGAATCGGCTGGGCCTTTTCCTTCATGATTCAGGATTTGAAAGACAAGACAGAGGTGACCGGAGATACAGAACTCGAGGTGAGTCGGTTCAGTTTGCATTTAGGAGGGTTTTATCTCGTGTGCAATGTTTTCAACAGTTAGTTCTTGACTTTCAAGCTGGATTTTACGTAGGATGAAATGCACTACGAGCCCTTTATTTTGTTTGAATGGTACGAGAACAAATATTATATTTTTTTAGAACAATGCGAACGTCTTATGGTAAACATAAATGCTCAAATTGGCTTATACATTCTTTTCGAAAAAGCGACGGATATTATAAAAACCATTAAAGCTTATTTTAACTTCAACCTAGTCAGACTAGGGATGGGGAGCAAGGAGGTTCTCTCGGAAATGTCGAAGAAGATACTGCATAGTATTGGTCAGTTTGCCGTAGAAGGAAGTGGATGGGTTGTTAAGCAATGCGTGTGCACTGAACTATGCGTTGGAATCTATAGACCCTTTGAGGGATAAGGTTACATAGCATTCCCGAACAAACTCAAACTAGCTCCCGATATACTGGTCAATGTGCATAAATACCCCATTCCTTAATCCAAGATCGCGGCTTTGCGAAAAAGCCAATAACATTACGGTATCTGCTTTTGGTTTCGAGGATGACGAACATTGCTTTTATCACGTGAGTTCCATAGTTGAAAGTAAGCATCACGCGACGTGCTTCTTCTCGACGGACACTACTTTTCAACAAATTCACCGCGAGCTTCAACTACAACAGGAACTTGACATATTTTGCAGGCATTGTCTACACGGTTTTCAAAATCATTTCAGGTATGAAAACGACCACCTTCCGTCTTGCTAGGGAGTTCCGTTTCAAAGAACCTCATTGCACAACAATGATGTTATCTGGTTTAAGAATTTCAAGAACGAACTCAAAAGGTTGTCCATAGCCTATGTGGGCTTTGAAGCTTCACTTCAACCAGTCTCCAGTTGTGATGAAAACTATATATACACCAAAGTTAACCACATACACCAAGCTTGCAGTTTTGCCTATGTGATAGTGGACCATTTAGGTGAAGTATTTTCCAAAAAATTGTACAGAGCAGTAGACTGCGTTAAGGTTTTCTTCGAAATCAATATTAGAGGAGCAGAAAAAGATCGTGACTTACGTGGATTCCTACAAGCAACAAATGAAACATTTAACCAAAGAGAAGTGGTTGCTTTACAAAATAGCTGCGGTGTGCCATCTTTGTAAAGACGGAGCATTTACCTCTCCCCAAGAAAGGTTTAATGGGTTTACAAAAGTACGAGACCACGACCACGTCACCGGTGAATTTAGAGTTGCCACGCACAGAAAGTGTAACTTTGGGTACACTTTGAAAAAAACATAGCGGTTGTTATACATAATTTCGAAAAATACGACACACTCTGCACACTCTGAACACTGCATCATGGAAGGATCATCGCTAAGAACAAGGAGAGAATCAGCAGTATGAAATTAGACGGTTTTACTTTCATCGATAGTCTAGCGCTTATGATGGAATCGTTGTCAACTTTAGCTTTGAACTTAAAGCGCTTCAGCATTAAGGACAAGCTTTTCGAAGGTGAATCAATGAAACTCGTATGAGGCCTTAGGGGAAAAGGTGTATTTCCGTACGAATACCTTACAAACGTGTAAGTTTTTCAGGAGGAGTGTTTATCTCCCCTATCAGCGTTTGAGTCGTTGTTGAAAGGCGTGATCTTCTCTGAATCTTACGAACACACAATGAAGATTTGGAATTTAGGCAAATGCAAAACGTTTGGAGATTACCGTGACCTGTATTTATGGGCGAACGTTGGGCTTTTAGCCGAAGTCTATGAAAAACTTATAGAGCGACAAGTATAACTAGTTGGATTGGACCCCTCCCATTACATTTCTACCCTCTCCCTATCTTGGGACGCAGTGCTCAAGAGGACAGGAGTGTCTCTGTATCTCTTCACTAACATTGACATGCATCTAATGGTGGAAAAGGGTATAAGAGGCGGTGTCTCTTTTACAGTTAGAAGATACGCTAAAGCCAACAACCCGTATATATACCATCTACCTTCGACCCTGAAAAAAGAATTCCTACATCATATTTTTGGACTTCAATAACTTGTACGGTTGTGTAATGTGCGAGTATCTACCAACTGGACAGTACGAATGGGTGCCAGAAGACAAGCTATAGGATATAAATCTCGATAATTATGGAGATGAGAATGATACGGAGCTGATATTAGAAGTGGACTTGAAATACCCGGAGAAGCATCGCACAATGATTTCCCGTTAGCCCCGGAGCACATGAAAATCACAAAGTCTATACTATCTCCTTTCAACCGTCGGGTTATCGAGGACTTGTAGTTGACGTACAGAAAAGGCCTAAAGCTAACCACTAACCTTTTCTCAAAGACAAAGTACATGTTGCATTATAGAAATTTGAAATACTACCTTTCTCTCGGCATGGTACTCAAGAAAATACACGGAGCAATCAGTTTAAAGCAAGCGCCTTAGCTGAAACCTTACATCGAGTTTAATAAAGAGAAACGGCAAGCGGCTAATAATGATTTTGACAAAAACCTCTACAAACTGGGGTATAATTAGATTTTTGGGAAGACGATCGACAACAAACGTAAAAGAAACAACGTGTTGATAGCAACGACGAAAGAGAAAGCTATCAAGTATGCATCTCACCCACGCACCACGAGTTTCACTACTCTAAGCAAGGATTTTGTTAATTTTACCAAGACCCCTACAGACATTATTTCGGACAAGCCAATCGTGGTTGGATTTAGCGTCTTGGAATTGTCAAAGTTGTTAATTTACCGGTTTTACGACTTCCAAATGATGAAAAAGTACGGACCGGGCAGATGTAAACCCCTAGTCACGGATACGTATAGTTGGTGTCATTCGATAGAAATGGACAATGTTTACAAAGATATGGAAGAGGATGCGTCGTTGTTGTACACATCGGACTACCCAACGATCATTTTCTGCGCTCCGACATCAACAAAAAAGTATTGGGAAAGATGAAAGACGAGAGCATGGGTTAACCTTTTTTAGTGCTTGTAGGTTTAAAGTCAAAGCTCTACAGCATTTTATAGTCGGATTGGAAGAACAAAATGGCTTGCAAAGGCATTAAAAACAGCACAAGTCGTGCTCGAAACGTTCAAGAGTGAGTTGTTTAATAACAGCGTTGTAAGAACTCTAAAGAACTAAAAAACGTCACCATCAACAAGTTGGCTTTCAGTCATTACGACGACAAGAGATAGGTATGCGACTATGCGCTGTATGCAGTTGTACCTATGGGCAGTGCGTTTGGGCACGTGAATTAAGCTGAAACTATCTATATTATCCGTCCAGCTGTTGTATTTGGAATCATAGCCTTTCCATTTAACGAAATAAAGCATTTTCTCATCTTTTCCTTTCTTTTTACGTAACACCTGCTCCACTAGAAATAACTCTGAACTAGGTTTTTTCGAATTTCCTGTTCGTAGAAACCTCAGAGCACCGGTTCGCCCGACTCATCCTTCCAAAAATACATAACTTGTGGTGTTTTTTGAACTTTACGGATCGTGAATACTTCGTTAGTAAAATTTAGCAAGAATCCTTATCGAATTTTTTTTTACCTTAAATATCCTGACTTTATTTCCTACAGCAAATTTGGGTTTCTTTAGCAGTCGTTTAGGACTATAATTATCATCTCAGCTATGGTTCGTGACGTCTGGTTACTTCCCTAGGTTTCAGTTTTGTGGCGGAATGAACAATGTTGTTGTAATGCGAAACCTACTCGTTAATAACGTGTATCCACTTGTAATTCCCCTGCCTGGTGTAAATCGACTTAAAAATTCCTAGGGGGGGGGGGTCGCACCTGCGAGTATCTTCTTGAAAACTTCAGTAACGTCTATACCAGATTTAGATTTAAGAGGAATGCCCCAAACGAGCTTGGACGTGATGTTAATGCAGGTCAGCAGGTAGTTAAACCCTTTATTTAATTTAGCGTACGATATCATTTCAACTAAGCCAGCCTGCCGTAGATCGTTTAGGCCCAGTACAATCACCTTCCGTCTCGGAAAATTTTTCTGTGTTGGTTTGTGAAGTTTGTTTACGAGTTTATCCATTTTTTTTATTTCTCATTCCGAACCTGAGTTTTGTTTTCATGATTTTCTTAACGATCGAAGCGGCTAGATTTTCCCTCCATGCCAGAGAAGGATCCCCTCTCACTATTTGAGGTTTTGAAATGAGAACTTCATCAGCGACATGCAGATCTTTTAAATCTGAGCTTTTGCCGTAAGCTATATAGTATTCTTTGCACGTTTCGTCTAGTTTATTTATTCCAGGATCTCCTCGTGCCAATCGCTTATTCAGCTGAGTTCCAGGACCGCAATATTGATACCCTGGGAATATCGACGGGCATTTCGACGGGCAAGTTTTCTATGATTTTGTTCACGAGTCCGTTCCCCAATTTGATGAAGTATGCTTTTTTTGCACCACATACATCGCAAAACACTATATCCATCGGTATATTGTTTCGTGAAATTGTAGAAACTGGGGGTTTCGACTGGTTAGAAGTCGAACGTTTACATTTTATGCAATATTGCATCTTGATTTCTTTATAGTTGCTATTTTTTACTATTGTACAATCTTTATTCATTCCGAGTATATCTTTTAAAAAAAGACAACGTGGATTCCTGTCCGATTATTCTCACTGGCAAAGACTCTGACTTGAAAATTAATCTAAACACACCCATCCACTTGGACTTGGGAAAAAATTATGAACTGGGTCTGCTTAATTAGGCACTTATAATAGCATACACAACATGACCTAAAAAAATAATGAAGTTCGGTACACAACCGGTGATGGTGCCTCCTGGCAGAAAGCGTTAGTAAGTTCCGGTGCTTACGAAATCGAGGATTTGAATTAATTTCTCAACTCAGCGATAGATGCAAATGGTCACAACAAGGATGCCATTACGGTTATCCTGAATTTAAACACTTTAGGAACCAACTTGACAGTTACCGATCTGAATTACGGAATATCTTTTTCGGGTAACATGAGGGGTTTGACTTAGGCCAAACACTTTCAGAAGTTGTGAAAGTCAAAATACCATGCACAATATGAGTGTCAATACAATTTTCATGCACGTTGATATCATCGGCAATTCTTACCTAAACAACAATACTCAACACACTTTATACTCCTTTTTTCCAAATTCTCCTCCCAGTTTCAAAATCATAGAATCCCCGCATAATTTAATTTACTTCCCAGTGACTACAAAGTTAATCAGAATTATAATAGTTGGCCCAAGTCTCAGACCAACGAGCCATTGGATTTAAACAGCAAGACACTCATGGTGCGTCTTCATTTGAGATCTAAAAATTAAATAAAAAAAGGATAAAAATGCTCGTGTTTGGAGAAAAGGGAAAGTTCTCTTTCATAATTTAAACTCTAATAATAAAAAAAATAAACGGTTAGATGCCAAGACACAAAGCTTTCATCAAATTCATAACAACACCCAGAAAAGGAGCGTAGTAGAAGATTACTTAAAAATCAACGAACCTTTGGTGTACGATTCATCGGTCGAGTCCTACACCTACCATGAATACAATCCTATTGTTGGCACCAATCTCAACAACGTAAATTCAATAATCTGCATACATGTAGAACAACCAAGATTTATTACTGCACGTTGCCAACAGTCACCTCCTGATTAAAGGGAGGTTACTGAAGAACGATGACTCGGCTTATGCTGACACTGACGGAGCCGCATTGATTAATAATGCTCCCATGTTCCCATTTTCTGATATAAAATACTACTCTTTACTCTGATGAAGGGACTGCTCACTCATGGTTCGGCGGAGCAACCGGCTTTGTTCGGCCAGTGTTGGGCGCTGGACAGTGTGGCTTCAGTTACGGCTGAATAAACCAACAACTTGGGATTCAAACAGCGACACGCGTCCATCATCGTTGAAACAACTCCTAAGGGAAGCTTTACATTCGCCATCCCGTTGAAATACGTCAGGGGATTTTTCGAAAATTACGATAAGCTAATCTACGGAACTAAACACGTGCTCACACTTACGCATGTGAGCGACACTAACGCCATCTTCAAAGCAGCGGCCACGGCCAATGGCAAAGTTGTTCTAAATAGCATTAGCTGACAGGTTCCCCATGTCGTGGCCTCGGACGAGCAGAAACTTAAACTCTCCAACCTCATCGACCGCACAGCACCTGTGGATTTGGCATTTAGGCAATGACATTATGATAGCTGCGAGCTCCCTGAAAACACCAGCTTCACTTGGCACGTGCTGACTACTTCCACGGTCGAGTAACCTAGATGGATTGTTCTAGCTTTTCAAACTAACAGGCAGGACTATTTAGTAAAAACCCGGCCATGTTCGATCATTGCAGTCTGCAAGATGCTCACGTGACTCTAAATTACGAAAGACATCCATTTCTCGATTTGAACGCTAAATATGCCACTGGTAAGTACGTAGGCTTGGACAGAATGGTGCAGGAATTTAGGCAGCTGTGCTACGACACCAACGACTTGAGTTTCGACTTGCTTTAGTTCAGGAGAGCCTATACCCTCGTGGTGTTAGATTGCTGCACACAGTCCGAGAGGCTTCAATCTGGAATCGTGGACATACAAGTCAAACTGAAGTTTAGGGCCACAGTGCCAGCTAATACTACTTGTCACACCATGCTGATCGGGAACAGGAAAATGAATCTAAAGTTGGACAGAGGCAAAGTAAAGTTGTTTATTAAATAATAATAATAATAATAATAAAGACAATACAAAACAAGGTCGCGGAAAAAGAAAGGCGGCTTTCTGCCGTTGCCACTGTTAAGACCGAATTTAGCCGGTATTGGAGGGTTGGCAAGAGGGACTGCTGGGGTGGTGTCTGCCTTAAAAAAAGGTTCAGAACGATGCAAAAATAGCTGGCTGAACTCATGAGATATCACAATCAAGTGGAAGGTTCCGGCTCGAAGAAAAAAAATTAAGGAAAAAACGAACCAAAAAAATGTGCCCTGTGGCAGAGATCTTTACTTAAAGCCACCCAGGGCTTTATCGACTTTCATAAACCTTTAAAGAACTTTGATTTACACGTATTGCCTAGAGTGATGAAAATTCCAAAATTTAGAGGTACTTTTTGTAAAGACACGCTAAGCCTACTGGCGAAAATGGAATCGTTAACTTGCAAGATTTCCACGATGGAGATGGACGTCATTGGGTCTCCTATTCAACCATTTCGGGAGAACCCTGTTATTTCGATAGTTTTGGCAACATGGGCCCTCCCTGGTCCATGGTTAACTACTTGGGACCAGGAATTAAATACATTTATGAATGCATCCAAAACTTTGACCAGATATGGTACATTTACTTTTGCCTATTTTTTCTTAGCGCCTTCTCTAAGACCCGTAATTACGAAGCTGTTTTAGACAGGATGAAATGAGTTAAAAGTTACGTGTAATTCTAACTGGAAATAAAGGGCTTTTGTTTGAAAATCTTCGAGCCTGTGGACCGTGATGTCCGAATATTTTTGTTATTGTGTAAGGAATGTCGAAAATGCTAGTTATTGACTGCACGTCCTTTATTTTAGTAATCAAAAAAGGTTTTTGTTCTTGTTTTGCACTTAGCAACAAGTTCTATGCTCAGATCACTGCAGTATAAAATTGCTTTACGAATTAAACCAGAACTAGTACTTATTAAGCTTGAAAAAGGTCCTGAATTTACAAACCAGTCGACTTCTTTAGCCAATAGGCTTTTCATGCTGAAAATGATTAGCATGAAACAGTTTTCATACGCAAATTTCTTCGTAGCCGCGTTACTCGGTAAACTAGGTTCGCTGAGAATTCTGTTTGGTTTGGTTGCTGCATTGAAGTATTTTTTCTGCTCGTCTTGTAATAAGCAGTTGCTGTCGACGAATAGTTTAGTAACAGCATCGTTCGGTAAGGTAGGTTTGCTTAGATTTCTAATCGGTTTGTGCGTTGCGTTGAAGTATACTTTCTGGTAGTCCTTTATAAGCAATTCCTGTCAACGTACACTTTTGTTACCGCATCAGCAGCATGCCAGTGGAGAGCTACGTCCTTAATTTGCTTCTTCTTCGCATAAAAATTCCCATCAGCTTCATCTAAGTACAACTTTTTTTTTCGTTACCAGAAATGGCGAAAGCCAACTCGTTGGCGAGAAAAGAAATGGCAGGAGGCAAGTTGGTTTTAAGTTTCTGAACAACCGTTTAGAGAGTACCGATCTGAGAATAATCTGCAGCATCTTCAGAGTCGATGCCGGCTTGCACGTAGAGCAGATACAATTGAAAGAGCTCTGGATGGAAACTGGTACTTAGAAACATCCTGGATTTTTTTCCAATTCTGCAAGTTTTCAGCAAACTTCCTCCAACTTGCGTCAGCAAGTCCTTCTGTCCAACCATGCATTATTTGGGTGCAACACAGCATCATTTCTAGCTAGTTACTCGAAGAAAACCATCTATAGTGTATTAAGGAATACAGTGAGTTACTCAGTGCCATATTGGAGTCCGTCAAGACACATTTTTTGCAATGGAGAAATTTCACTCTAAGGTGTACAATGTGCCAGACCATGTGGACATAGTCAGCAAGGCATGCTTTATGCTGTTCCCCAATGCCAATAAGCCTGAAGCCCTGCTCATTCCCCACACACACACCCTACCCACACACAATGCTTTGTGATTTCATACAACACGAGCCCATTATCAGAGTATGGTCTGGAAGCTTGTAAAATGTCCATAACCACGTTTTCCAAAGCCATCAGACTGTAGATGGAGGAACGATGAGGGATACCATGTTCCTATCATGATGATGAACTGTGCGTAGAGATGATGTCTTGCCATTGGAAAACTGGTTTCAACATACTGCAATACACATGTCTCATTGTCGCAAGTTTAAGCTGTGCACCGTAGTGGTTAAGTGCATGGACATCCAGGATGTCATGACATGCAAGAATCGAATAACCTGATTTCAGTAACATGTGTAATATAAAAGGTAGCTGTTATTTATCTATATTGTAATTACCTTTATTGTAAACTCATCTATAAGTAAAATTGTGTGTCCAATGCTATTTTATTCCTCACCATCTCCATCTACACTTGCAGGATAACAGTATTTTTAGCCTATGTAGAGTTTGCTGAATCCGAGTTTATACCTTATACTGTATGTGCTACTGTGGTCAACATAGTATTGCGTTCAAGGTTGCAAATTTTCACCATGAGTGCATTTTGAAGCATTCGAAAGGTATCAACTACATCTTTCAAACGTTTCAAACCTAATTCGTTTTTCTACATTAGGTAAAAATTAAGAGACTCTGACATAGTGCTACGCACATATTTATCGCACTGACCACAGCAATGCGTAATGGTTATTTTCTGCTTTTGACACCCTACCATTGCTTTTACGCACCAATCGATGGGTATTTTCTGTGGAGAATGACATTCTGAATATTTTTGTAATGCATCTTCTTAACAAAATATTTATATTTTGGTCATTACAGGCATTTTCGGGCATTTTCGAGCATTTTCAGGCATTTTTAGGGTGATTTTCGGCCTTTGATGGTCTACCGTTACTTCTACAAACCAATTGATGGGACATTTTATGGGGAGAATGACATTTTGAACATTTTTGTAATACATCTTCTTAACAAAATATTTATACTTTGGTTACTACAGGCATTTTCTGGCTTTTTGGGCATTTTTCGGGCATTTTTTCGTCATTTTCGGTCAGTCATTGACAAAACATCTTTTAGGGACAGGCAAATTCGGATTCAACATACCCTAAATAGGTTAAATACACTTGTTCCCAGCTTTTACCCCAAAATGCCTCATGAACGTAACACTAAGCTATTTTTCAAAATTCTCCACCAGCCTACAGTTCTCAAATAGATTTAATTCCACCCGAAAAATTTGGAAACCTAATTCTTTTTGTCGATTGCCTTTTGGACAAATAAAAAACATCGAGCGCTATTTCGTCCAAGGCTGTCATTCAAACGCCGATGTTTTATATTGCAGTGAGTCTTACACGAGAATTCCTAAACAAGTAGTTAGAGACAACGCAAATTTATTAATCCTTTTCCTCGTGGATGAATTAAATTTGTAACACGTTTACGAAAATCACGTTAGTCCTGACATGGAATTTTCGGACTTTAAAATGTTGTGTCAAAATTATTGGAAAAAGCATTACGGGTTTTTATCAACAGACGAAACGTTAAACTAGGGGAGATATAAACGTTCGTTTTTTTTACAAATTAAACAAAAGAATGAAGACAAAACGAGAAATCATAAAACTCAAAAGTCGTTTAACTAAAAAGTTTTTAAATCGATATTTGGGTAAAAGAGAGCAAGAAGAATCACTACAAGAATTTTTTAAACCGGTAGTAAGCATTCTGAAACTGAGACCGGTCCTCGGTGCAGCTACGCAAACTACGCCGATTAAAAACACTCTAGCCACGCAAACTATACCGATTAAAAACACTCTAGCCAGCACAAACTGCACCTATTAAAATTTACAAAGAGGACGAATGTGACGAGGATGACGACGGATCATTGGGTTTATCACCGTCCCCTTCAATTACTCCTAGTCAGAAAACATTGTCGACCCCTCTCGATTTCAGTCTCGCCGAATTTTCAAGTCCGGCTGAAGCTCCTATAATGCGAATTCCTCCTGAGTCCAAAAACGAATACGCAACTACGAGCACTGGTCCTAAACTCACCCTTTCACATTCCGTGGTGCAAGCTAGACGCATTTCCACTCCGCTTGAGCTTCCTAACATCACCACTCTAAGGTTCCTCGATAATTTGTTACCTGGTCAGAATATTGGAGAAACTGCTAAATATTTCTTGCTAAAATTTTCCGAAAATCCCAAAGACACTGACCCAGTATTCGGGTTACACTATGATAAGAAATAAGGTGAGCTGACCTTCGGTAATAAAACAGATAAAATCTTTGAAAATGACGTAGTGGCCGAGAACGAGCAATACGTAGGGAGACACGTGCTTTGGAACATGCTAGTTTTCAGAGATTTAAAAGAAACTTCCCTTGCGCTGGAAGTTAAAGCAGCTTCTGCGCCCATGTTAAAAAATACTAACACTATTTATCACAACAACGACCCAAATACTCGTAAACCTAATCTAATCGTAGTGTTAAATACAAGTCTGTTATCGCTCCTATTTGGGAAGACCTCAAGAAAAAGGAATGAGCATGGTTAAAAAAGTGTGTATCAGAGTCGATTATAAACATTACGACGCTCCTAACGACTTGATAAAGAGACCCAGGCTTTTGTTTAAGTCCAGTCTGGCAGGCCACGACGGACATAGAAACAAGATGGTCAAGTTTTTATCAGAAATACGCTAAAGACAAATTATAACTTTCCACCAAAAAATAGTAGCTTATCTAAATTTAGGGTTATGTTGAATAAATCAAGAAATAGCTTATTGTAAGTTCACGAGTTACGAGCAGTTAATTAAAAAAAAATATGAACTTGGTGGTAGCCACAAATACAAGACACCTAAAAAACAGGAAGATGGACTTCACATTCAAAGTTATAGCAGTAACTTTTTATAAAATGTAAAATTAAATGGCAACACTTACAGCTGCTTCCTAATATAACACCAAAGAATTCTTCCCTCCTCTTCCTGGTGAAGTTTAGAGATGAACATACAAGCAAAGACATAATTATAAATGTCATGTCTAAATACAGCAGAATAATTTATCTAGAATTCTATGGCCTCGATTTAAGCTCACCGAAGAATTTGTTTTCCACACTGAAAGAATAAAAACAGTTTTCTAAGTATTATAGCGCCGATAAGCTCAATAGGGTACCTACAAGAATGAATGACTACTGTGTCATTCACAGTACTCATTCATTCTTGTAGGTACTCAATTTCAAATAATTCTGAGCATAAATGTCGCAACACGGAAAGCTAATCCAGTTGGCTGTAAAAATGCCACAGGGCCGACTTGTTTATAAAGAAGGTTCCGACCTACTAAAATCCATTGATGCCAATTTTCTGGAGAATAACTAAGAATAACTACAGCCAGAATTACGTGCATAATTTATAATGACTGTTATACACTTTGAAAGGCAAGTATGATGTAAGCATTTCGTTATACAAATAAAGTCTATTTGAGTATTTTTTTGCAGGTTTTATTTTATAGCGGCGTTGTTTGTTGGTTCACCAGTGCGTGTACATACGGAAATATATTCATTCTTAATTTTATTTCATATTATAATTAATATTAATATAATTCATATTAGGTCCCAAATTCATCCCCTGAAAAAGTCTCTAAAAAGGTCCCTAATTCATCCCCTAAAAAGCTACAAAATTAAAGTTTTTGAAAGGGTGCCTAATTCATTCCCTAAAAAAAACCTAAAAAGGTCCCTAATTAAAGTTTGCAAAATGGTCCCTAATTCATCCCCTAAAAAGTCTCTAAATAAAGTTTGCAAAAGGGTCCCTAATACATTCCCTAAAAAAGTCCCTAATTAAAGTTTGCAAAAGGGTTCCTAATTCATCCCCTAAAAGTCCATAAAAAGGTATCTAATTAAAGTTTTCAAAAAGGTCCCTAATAATCCCCCGCATCACACCTAAAGGTGCCTAATTTAATAACACCTAGCTTTGAAGTTTATTTATTTAATTAAGTTACAAACAGGACCTATACACTGTGGCTGAGGTATGTCTGTAAGCCTCACTCACACCTAAGAAGTCATATGGTGAGTTGTGTAAAATTAGTCTTAATTTTAAACTAATTTTATTTATAATAATTTTTCATTTTATACAAAAATAATTAAATATAATAAACTGTAAAACTTACACGTATAAGGCACTTCAGTCCTTCCAAAATCCATTTGAATTCCTTGCTAATTTACAGAAGTTTAAATACCTTTTCTCCAGTACAGAACTCTGTTAGCCAAAACTTAAACTTTTTTTAAAAGTGAGTGTCAAGAAAGTTGGCTAGCCAAAAACTCACTTCCCGATTAAATTTTAAAAGTACTTTATCATTTTTACCCAAGCCGGCAAGATCTTTTTAAAAACTTGGTCAGGTAGAAGTTGACCTAGTTGGAATATTCTGAGCTGGCAAGATCTTTTCAGAAGTTCTGCTCGGCCAGAACAAATATTTCTGAGAGTTTCCAAAAATTGTTCTAAAAATAGATTTTTAATTGCCTTTCAAATAATAGAGTTTTATTCCGGATACACTTTCTGACTTGAGCCAAATTCTCTCTCAAAGATTTCTAGCTATACAGAAAATAATTTTTGAAAAATTCGTTTGGCTCAGCCAGAACAACTTTTACTCGGAAAGTTAATCCAGATGGTCGTATGAAATCCACCGAGCCGACTTGTTTATAAAGAAGGTTCTGACCTATTAAAATCCATTGATGCCAATTTTCTAGAAGAGGATGGATGTAGGAATTTATGCTCTTGTAAGTGAATACGTTTTAAATTAATTAACACTTAAAATCAGTAATTTTCAGTTGAATTGCAAATAATTTAACGTCTAGTTTTTCATTATAAAGACTACTACATTGCTTGTGAAGTGTTAGTTTAAATTTCCTAATAGCGAGGGTACTGTATAGAAAACGCTATGCTGTCGGATCGTTATAGAATCGATTATTTTTCGTGGTTAATTCTAACTAAACTTTTACTGTCATATTGAATGGTTTAATGGGATAGTTAAACGTTAAACATTACGAATATTTATAATTTACATTTGTCAAGCATTCTATGTAATGTCTAAATCCGTAAAAGACCGATGTAAAAGTTTGTAAACACTTCGAGCAATACTGCCTAGACAGAACAGTATTTGGTCTAGCCAGCATGTACTGCTAGCACGTTTTTAACAATTTAAAAGTCTTTCTTCGAAATGTAATCGCTCGTCTTCAATATAGCACAACCTATTCTATTTTCACGTGCTTGCAATGTGAAAAATACTGATGTTTTATAACAATACGACGAACTTTCGATCAATGCTGCCTAAGCCTTGCCAAGTCAACGACCCCAGGTTACAACCTCTCATGTTATTGGCTAACAAAAATAGGCTGTGCTTCAGAGAAAACTTGTGCTGTGATGGTGTCATGATTTTAAAAATACAAAATACGAAAAAGAAAATGCAATCAGATCACTCACAATAAAAGATTCCCCGTTTTTTAAAGTGTATAGTCTGATTGAAATTGTTTTTTTGAATTCATGGCTATTGTTTTGTGTGGCCGTGAGCGGGACTGTTTTCTTACCGGAGGTGTTAATGTGTCTGAGGTCAGCGGTAGGAAATGGCATTTTCATAACATTCCCTTGGAAAAACAGGTCAATGGTACAGCCTTGAAACTTTATTAAAGGTGTGTGAATAAAAAACAATGCAGTAGCTACAGAGAGGTGCGATGCATTACATGCACTGGTAAGAGTGCTCTACTGACAACAAGACTTTTTCAAACGCTGCTGCCAGTAAGCCCCATTACATGTACAGTAAGAGTGGAGTACTGGCAATACAACCCGTAATGCTTAAAAACGCTGCTGCCATTAAGATCCATTACATGTACCATAAATGGTGTACTGACAGCAAGATACTTAAAACGCTGCAAGTGCTAGTGATAGCTGATAATGATGCATTGGCAGCAAACCCTTTCAAAACACTATTGCCATTAAAACTCTCTTACATATGTATTGTAAGAGTAGTGTACTGGCAGCAGCGATTTTTTAATTTCCTGCTGCCAATGCAGAACAGCGTACATATATTGTAACGTGGATTACTTTCCCGCAGCATTGTTAACTTTCTTGATGTCAGTACACCATTCTTACAGTAGGTATAACTGGGCTTATTGCCAGTACAGCATCCTCCCTCCCCCGTAAAAAAACGTGAAACCAACCAGCAAAACTACTGTAAAAATAAGAAACCTGCAAAAATACTCAAACATTATTATTTTAGTGTAATGAAATGCCCACATCATACACGTCTTTCGAAATATTTTAACTGTCAATGTTTGTAATTATGCACGTAATTCCGGCTCTGGTTACACTTTGTGTGACGTTTATGTTTTTAATTATTTCGCTTGAGTAGCCACTCTATTGAATAAGTATGTGCCCTATTGAGTTTTATCGGTGCTATAAACTCACAAACGTTTTTTGTTCATATTGACTGGTGAAACACTAATTCTTCGTAAACTTATCCCGAAGCCTTAAGGTGGCAGATAAATTATTGTGCCGTATTTTAACATGACACTTATATTTCTTTGCTTGTATGTGACTTGTCACATACTCAAACTGCTACTCGTATCATGTTGTTAAACCAAGCTTCTCTTACATTGTTCTGCAATTCGTGCGGTGTGTGAAAAATACATATATGTATGTATAAATGTGTGGTAGAAAGAGGACCTGGTTTGACATACGCGATACACAGTGTAAAAATGCTCCCCAAACAACAACACTTTAGAAAACAAAAAAAACCTACAAAAATATTCAAATAAGAAGGGGCCCATCGGCAGAGAGGTTCCTCATGGGTAACACAACAAGAAAGTTACACACCGAACAATGTTCCACAAACAGCAAGACTTATAAAAAAAAAACCTGCAAAAAAATTAGGAGGGGGCCCTCATCTTTAGGGCAAAGGCGGGGGCCAGAGGGATCCTGGGGATTGCACAATAGGGCCTGCTTTCTGTATGACGTAGTTGTAAATCGCAACCTAGCTACCTATCTCGTGACCTGAACCTACGGACGGATCCCGTAGATTCCCCACATTTGAAGGACACGAGCGTGTAATGCCTGGGGATGCGCCGCTGTTTGGGTCAATCCCGGTGGGACATTGGCCCGACGCAAGTATGGCCCCAGAGTGCGCTACACATATTGACAAAAAAACAGAGGATGAATGAAAAATATTCTGTGGATTGGTCTGCAGTCATAATACTAACATGTGACAACGATTGGTGCGGGGAAGCAAGAAAGAGTTGACCCAAGGCATTTTTGTTGAAGGAGGACTGTATTTTTTTCTTCCTCGAGCTTTATTGCTTTGGCTTATGGAACCATTTGGGAATACGGGGAGCATTGTGTGTTGGGTTACAAAGTCGTGCCTGAGTCATTTATGACACACAGTTAATTTTAAGTCCGTGACGTCTCATGGTGGGTAAACAAAGATAAAAGGAACAACACTTACAGTTTGTCGGCATGCTTCGTCCAACCCTGGAGACAGAGAAAATTAAATGGTACAAACTTCATTGGGCTAAACAGAGAAAGTGGCTCTGTAATGTACGCATTACATTACAAATGGATTAGGAGAAAAATAGGATGCACTCCGCTCGAACATGAGCGGGAATAGAGAAGAGAACAGAAAAATAAACAACAATTAATGAGCCAGACCATGACAATGGTCATACTCAAAAGTACAAACACTCACCAACACTACACCATAACAATGGATACTCTAGTTACATTATACAGCAAAGGCCTTCAGTACTTCAAACAAGATGTTGGGGCAGTGAAGTAGCGCCAAAGGCAACAGCCCCAGGCACTCATGGACGAAACTGTCTCACATTTCCCCCTCAAGGGCTGATAGCTTTTGCAGGATGTCACACTACAATAGGAACATGTGAGTTACAAAAGAGAAAAAACAAGACCCCTAGTCACGGACAACAAAAGGGCTGTCAAGTTTCAAGGTTTTCAGGGTTATCGGCACAAATTTCGGGATAAATTTGGGGGAAGTTTGAGACAGACAAACAAAACTTGGCAAAAAACTTGGCTAAAAACTTGGCTGTTCCCCCCCCCCATGGGCGTGAGATGGGGCAAATCCGCACGCGTAGCAGAGTGTTGGTATCGATTGCACACCTCGTACAGACTAAACAGACCAAGACACATTTAAGCAAAGTTGTTGTGTATAAATATTGAGGGAGAATAGTATTTATGGGTGCCAGTCGGAATGATTATAGGACAAACCTCTAAGTTCTATGTTAGTAGTGTTAAGTCAAAAATAACATATCATGGCTAAACATCATCAATATTAAATCGCACTATGAAGACTGGAAGGTCTCCTCAATGTCGTCGTCGGAGACAACGATGATTACCGGGCGTGTAACCGCGGAGGTTACTATAACCGGAGGCAGGCCCTGCAACCGTCGGGAAAACCTTTGGGCCCTTGGTGGCAACGGCTGTTGCAACGGTGGCAAGGGCAGCGGGGCGGGAGGCTGAGGTTGCGGTTGTTGAGGCTGAGGCGGTCGCTTAGTGGACTCACCGTTAGAATCTGAAGAGTAGGGAGGGCCTTGAGGATACGCTCCGGAACCGTCCATAGTCCACGTAATTGAGCACGAGGGGGCATCATGCGTGGAGGGAGGAAGTTGCAGCATTGTGATCCTAAAAACGTGACGTTCATGCTATAAGCATAGCGTTGCAAAGCAATATTGAAAAGTTTATATCCTCGCCGCTGATGATCAAAATAGAGATGAAAGCACGGCTCTGCTGTAGGGTCCTATGGCCCACGACGAGACTTTTCTACGTGAGGATATTCCAGGCATCCGAAACGTCGGTGCCTTGTGATATGGGGCACCCTGCCCGACCACTTTTCCAGAGGCATTTCTCCGCTGGGGAACGACTTGATATCAAGACTATTGTGCGCCTCCGCAGAGGCGACGATTGCGTCCAGCCAAAACTGGGCAGGTAGCCCCGAGTCTTGCAAGAAACAGCGAGCAATTACTTTTAAAATTCGATGGGTCCGTTCAACTCTTGGGTTGTGCTGCGGGGTGAAAAACATGGTCTTCACATGGTGTATTCCCTTTGATTGGCAGAAGGACTCGAAGGGGTGGCTCCAGACCTCACCGCCATTGTCCGTCGAGGCGCGTGGCAGCTTCTCACCAATCAATGCTTCTGAAAGAGTTACAAGATCCCTGAACACATCGAGTACCAGGCTCTTGCGGTGGAGTGGGAAGACGAAGTACCGTCTCGTGATCATATCCACAATCGTGAGGAAGAACAGTTCTCCACCAATTCCAGGCACATTGCTTGGACCAGAAATATCCAGATCCGTTTGCTTGAGTGGCAATGGGAAAGGCTAATCGGGGGTGAGGCTTCTTCTTCATCTTTGCCGAAGCACACACCGAACAAAACGAGGAAGGTTCTCCCACCAACTTGGGACCAATTACTCTACCAGATACCAGCAATCGTTTTATCCTGTGATGGGGGGCATGTCCATAGCGGCGATGCAACATGTCTGGATGGCACTCCACATGACTGACTGAAGAATTGCAGTCAACGTCAAGTTAAAGAACATCCGGACGCAATACTTCACCAGTTGCCTCATACAGGTTTTTTTTTTTCAGTAATAATATAACGAGAGCGTAGTTTTTATCGATAAATTTTCTCAATCACGAGTTGCATTCCGAAGCTGAAAAAATACCGAGCGCTTGCGCGAGGTGTTTTTATCAGCTTGGGAATGTAACGAGTGGTTGAGAAAATTTATCGATACTTAAACTACGCTCGAGTTAACGAGAATATACCATCTTTCTTAACCATCAACTTTAAAATAAAACTTCAACTTGCATAACACGGCCTAGTTGTACTGCAGTGGTTTCTCGCTTGAATTCACAATGCCTGCTTGCACGAAATGATGAAAGCGCACAAACTTTTGCCACATGCACTCACTGGTTCGTTTAGAATCTGTAAGAAACCTATTTTCTACTGTCGTCTCCATAAATAATGTAGTTTTGTTTCCCCAACGATCTATCACAAACCCAACCGAAACCGAAAGTAACTCCCCGTGAAAGCAGATTGTCAGGATACTTCAACAAAAGTAAATACGTGTTTTATTTTTAATCAAAGTGCTGCTCATAGATTTAAAATAGAATATGATCTGTAACAATACTAAGTTTTACGACATTTGTTATTAATTTATTTATGCCATTTTCGGTTAATTCAAGTATCGTTTATTATTACGGTTTGGGGCTGCCTCGATCGCCACGCTCCTCGTAGTAGCGGCCATCGGCGATAGGCCTAACCAGAATGCCGTAACGCCCATCGGCGGAAAGGTGACTTCAGTTACTATGGTAACCAAAGATTGAACACACATCGCCGAGAAGTGAAATAATGTGTCACTTGACTTTCAGGTACGTTGCATACGTGTAGAAATTGGTTTAAACCTGCCAAATGGAGTTCTTTCGTACTTAATTCATGCAGCGTAAGCCACGATACAAGACGAGTCGAACGTTAGTTCAAGATGGAGGGATGACGCCGACAGTTTAATCTGATATAATACCGTGTGGAGGTTTAACCGGTGTTAAGGAGGCGTGATTGGCTGGTGGCTGCCTTTTTGTGGCTTCCTATTGGTTAATGGCCGTTATAAACTTATGAAGGTATATTCTCGATGAAAATTGAAGATGAATTTCGACGGCTTCGATCCATACACAAACAACCGTCGTGGGGGAGTGGCAAATGTCATAACCGCACTCCGCGAGTGCACCCAGGGAGATATAGTTCACTCGGGCAGTTTCAACGTACACTGCGCCACGCAAGAGCAGGCGAGCGAGAGAATGGCTTGCCGAACTGATTCAATGTGGACACTTCCACATCACCAACAAGATATCCCTGCTCCACTCCAGTAGAGGTCGCAAGGTATTTTCTCTCTTTCCTCGAGTGCCTGGGGCTGTTGCCTTTGGCACAACTTCACTGCCCCAACATCTTGTTTTAATTACTGAATGCCTTTGCTGTATAATGTAACTGGAGTGTCCATTGTTATGGTTTAGTGTTGGTGAATGCTTGTACTTTTGAGTATGACCATTGTCATGGTCTGGCTTACTAATTGTTTTTTTTTCTGTTCTCTTCTCTATTCCCCATCTTGTTTAGCGGTTGGTAACCACTCATGTGCGAGCGAAGTGCGTCCTATTTTCGTGTACATTACGGAGCGAATTTCTCTGTTTAATCCCAATGAAGTTTGTACCAATTAATTGTCTCCAGGGTTGCACGAAACGTGCTGACAAACTCTAAGTGTTGTTCCCTTTATCTTTGTTACCACACTGTGAGACGTCACGAACCTAAAATCAAATGTGTGTCATAAATGACTCAGACACGACTGTGTAGCCCGCCACAGTGTCACAATGCTCCCCGTATTTATTCCCAAATGTTACATAAGCTAAAGCAATAAAGCTCGAGGTAGAGAAAAATACAGTCGTCCACCAACAAAAATGTCTTGGATCAACTCTTTCTTGCTTCCCTGCTCCAATCGTTGTCACACATTCGTACTATGATTGCAGACCGATCCACGGAACTTTTTTCATAAATCCACTGGTTTTTTGTCAATATATGTAGCGCACTCTGGGGCCGTACATGCGTCGGGCTAATGTCCCACCGGGATTGACCTAAACAGTGGCGCGTCCCCAGGCATTGCACGCTCGTGTCCTTCAAATGTGGGGAATCTACGTGATTCTTTCGTAGGTTCAGGTAATGAAATACGTAGCTAGGTTGCCATTTACAGCTTCGCCCCACAATTATGGTAGCAGAGCGTGGAATTTTTCTCTACCTCGAGCTTTATTGCTTTGGCTTATGGAAACATTTAGGAATAAATACGGGGAGCATTGTGACACCGTGGCGGGTTACAAAGTCGTGCCTGAGTCATTTATGACATACAGTTAATTTTAAGTTCGTTACGTTTCACGGTGGGGAAACAAAGATAAAGGGAACAACACTTACAGTTTGTTAGCACACTTCGTCCAACCCTGGAGATGGAGAAAATTAAATGATACAAACTTCTTTGGGCTAAACAGAGAAAGTCGCTCCGTAATGTACGCATTACATTACAAATGGATTAGGAGAAAAATAGGATGCACTCCGCTTGAACATGAGCCGTTGCCAAGCAGTAAACAAGATGGGGAACAGAGAAGAGAACAGAAAAACAAACAACAATTAATAAGCCAGACCATGACAATGGTCATACTAAAAAGTACAAACACTCACCAACACTACACCATAACAATGGATACTCCAGTTACATTATACAGCAAAGGCATTCAGTACTTCAAACAAGACGTTGGAGCAGTGAAGTAGTGCCAAAGGCAACAGCCCCAGGTACTCAGAGACGAAACTGTCTCACATTTCACCAAAACGCCTACTACTACTTGCAAAGTGTTAAGTCACTATTTTAGTCACACAGCATTGTTTCGTCAATATTCGTTTTTAAATCCATAGCTATTGTGTTTTTTCGCCAGAGGTCGTTAGTCACTAGATGTCAGTGGCACCAAAGGAAATACAATTTACAATTGCCTTTTACTTGTAGGTCTGTGGTAAACCAGGAACCAATGAAGCAAGCCGGTTCCGGTCGGTGAAAACAATACAAAACAAAACAAACACGTTCATTTTTTCCTAGTAAAACTTAAAGACAACAGCGGTACAGCCATTAGAATTCCCCCAGAAACTTAGTGAAATGTTGTTCAGCACAAAAAAAGCTGAAATATGCAATTAATAGCAAATAGGCCTATCCTGCCGCAATGTTCTCTTTCCACAAGCCCACAGAACAAATTGCCCCTTCCCCAAAAATACTCAATATCGATGAAGTAATCACAGTTATACAGTTATACAGTTATTCCCTCCCCATCCCTGTCCTAAAAAAATGCGGGAGTTATCCCAAGCTACGGAAGGCTAACTAAGTACCTTTTATAGAAAGGAAACCAACAACACTGCTGTAAAAAACCTGCAAAAATACTCAAATAGACATTATTTTTAGTATAACAAAATGCCTAGATCATATTTTGGTTTTAAAGGTGTAAAGCTGCCAATGTTATAATTATGCACATAATTCCGGCTCTAGTTATCCTTCATGTGACGTCTATTCTCAGAATTATTTTAGCACGAGTAGCTACTCTAATGAATGAATACGTGTCCTATTGAGTTTTATTGGCGCCATAATACACACAAATGTGTTTTGTTCGTATTGAGTGGTGAAAGATTAATTCTCCGTGAGCTTATTCAGAGGCCTTAGGATGGTAGATAAATTATTGTGCTGCAATTAGACATAACAGTTATATTTCTTTGGTTGTGTGTGAATAGTAAAATATTCCAAGTGCCACTGGTATTCATGATGGTTTAATATTTTCAACCAAGCTTTTCTCACATTATTCTACAATTCTCGCGGTGTGTGGGGAGCATGTATGTATGAATGCAAAAATGTATGAATGTAAAAATGTATGAATGTGTGGTACCACGAAGAAAGAAAACCATTCAAGGGGGGGGGGGAATTGAGGCTTAATGGCGCGTCGACAGCTTGGTCATTAGCGCCAACCTCATTCAAGGGGCCCACCCAAATGGGGTTTTCCCGATGGGTTGCTCGAAAAGGGTTGCTTTGCGTTTTCCCCCCCTACTTCTGTCTCAGGAACGCAAATGCTGTATGAGCTTTCACATTTTGAGAATGATGAATTGTCCACATTAAAGGGGTCTCGGGAGTGCAAATGCTACGTGACATTTGACATGGTGATAATAGCAAAATATTTTCATCATGGCCGTAAGCTTTAGGATATTTCACATCATGGGCGTGTTGATATGTCGGTGGTCTGTCCTTTCAGTTTTCGCATGTATTTTTTTCTCCTTTCGAAGTATACCGCTTTAAAAAAAAGGCATCATGGATTCTTGTTGAACTATTTTATATGGCAAAGACTCTGATTGGAGAATTAATCTAAACACTCCCATTCATTTGAACTCTGAGTTAAGAATTGGCTTTGCTGAATTTAGACACGTATAATAACAGCATTATACACACAACACAGCATAGCAGCATTCACAACAGTACCTAAAAAAAATAACGAAATTCAATACAAGACAGATGCTGGCTCTTAATGGCAGAAGTGTTAGTCACCCCGGGGGCTTATGAAATAGAGGATTTGAATAAATTTGTAAAGTTGGCGATAGATGCAAATGGTCACAGTAAGGAAGACACTACGATTCTACTGAATCTAAACACTTTAAGAACCGATTTGATAATTACCGATCCGAACTATGGCTTATTCTTTTCTGGTGACAAGAGCCACTCGGTTTCAAAATCATAGAGTCCCCTCATAATTTGATTTATCTCCCTGTTACTACCATATTAATCAGAAATATAAGAGTTTGACTCACTTCTCAGACCAACGAGCCGTTAGATTTAAATGGTGAGACGCTCACGGTGCATCTTCATTTGAGATCAAAAAATTAAATAAAAAAGAATGAAAAAGAGGTGTTTGGAAAAAAGGGAACGTCTCTCTCTCAATTTTAACTCTAATAATAAAAAAACAAACGATTTGACGCCTAGAAACAAATCTTTCATCAAATTTATAACAACACCCAGAATATGAGCGTAGCAGAAGATTGCATAAAAATTAATGAGCCTTTGGTGTACGATTCGTCGGTAAATCTTATACGTACCAAGAATGCAACTATTAATTGCACCAATCTCAATAACGTAAATTCAGAAATTCGCATACGCGTTGAAAACCAAGATTTATTTCTGCATGTTGCCAACAGTTGCCTTCTGATTAAATGGAGGTTGCTGAAGAAGGATGTCTCGGCTTACGTGGACGCTGACGTAGTGGCGTTGATTAATAATGCTTCCATGTTCCTGTTTTCTAATATCGAATACCTTTAGATGATAAACAAGTCTACGAGTTAAATTATACCAGATTCGGTACTCTGATAAAGCGACTGCTCACTTATAGCTCGGCCAAGCTACCGGCGTTTCTTGGCCAGTGCTTGGCGTTGGATAGTGTGGATTCAGTCAATGCCGAACTGTAAAACAATACGGGATACAAACAGCGGCACGCGTGCAGCGTCATCATTGAAACAACTCCCAAAGGAAGCTTTACTTTCACCATCCCTCTGAAACAAATCATGGGATTTTTCGAAAAATACGATAAGCTAATGTATGGAACTTAACACTTGCTTAAACTCATGTGAGCGAGCGACATGAATACCATCTCCAAATCAGCAGCAGCGGCAAATGGCAAAGTCGTTCTGAATAGCATTTCGCTGCAGGTTCCCCACGTCATGGCCTCGGACGAGCAAAAACTTAAACACTACAATCGCATCGACCACGGAACGACCTTGCATTTTGGATTTAGGCACTGGCATTATGAAAGCTGCGTGCTTTCTCAAGACACCAGCTTCACTTGTCGTGTGATGACTACGTCCACGGCGGATAGTTCTAACTTTTCAAACTAACTGGCAGGACCGATTTTAGCCGGTATTGGAGGCTTGGCGGAGGGACTGCGGGAGTGGTGTTTGGTGTAAAAATGCGCAAAATGTTGCAAAAGTTCTGGTTGAACTCGTGCGACATCACAAGCAAGTGGAAGGCTCTGGCTCAAAAATAAACAAAAAAATTGCCCCGTGGCGGAGGTCTTTACTTAAGGCCACCCAGAGTTTAATCGACTTTGATAAACCTTTAACGAACATTGATTTAAACGGATTGGCTAGAGTAATGAAAATTCCGAAATTCAGAGGTACTTTTAGTAAACACACGCTTACCTTAAAACTTAGGTCTAATGGTGAAAACGGAATCATAAACTTGGAAGATTTCCACGAAGGAGAAGGAAGTCACTGGGTCGCCTATTCAACCGTTATGGGTGTTATTTCGATAGTTTTGGCAACATGGGTCCTCTTCAGTCAGTAGTTAACTCTTTGGGTCTGGAAATTAAATAAAATTACGAACCCGTACAAAACTTGGAGTGGTCACTTTTGTCTATTTTTCCTAAGTGCCTTTTCTAAGGACCGTAATTACTAAGCTGTATTGGATAGGATGAGACGAGTAATCTACTGAAAAGTTACGTGCAAATCTAACTGGAAATAAACGTCTCCTGCGTGAAACTCTTCGAATTCCTGTACTGTGAAGGGCAAATATTTTTCTGGTAGCTGTTGAATATCCATCCCTTAGTTTAGTAATGTAAAGGGCTCTCGTTATACTGTATATTTAGCGATTAGTGCAACGCTCAGATCACTGCTTTTAAAATTGCTTTATGAATTAAACCAGAATTTGTACATGCAATGCACGAGAGTGGGCCGGAATTAACGAACCAATCACTTGCTTTTTCCAAAGGGCTTGATTTTTTCATTTCAGCATGATCAGCATGAAACTCTTTCCGTGCGCAAATTTCTTCGTAGCCGCATCATTCAGTAAAGTATTTTCGCTAAGATTTCTAATCTGTTTGTTCGCGGCATTGAAGTATCCTTTCCGTTCCTCTTGTAACAAGCAATTGCTGTCAACAAATACCTTAGTAACAACATCGCTCGGTAAAGTAAAATTCCATAGATTTTTAATCGGCTTGTGCGTTGTGTTGAAGTGTACTCGTGGTCATCCTGCTATAAACAATTCCTGTCAATGTACTCTTTTGTTGCCACGTCTGCAGCGTGCCGGGGAAAAGCAATGTCCTTAATTTGTTGCTTCTTCGCGTAAAAATTCTCGTCAGTCTCTTCTAAGTACAATGTATTTTTTTGATGCTGGAAATGGCGGAAGCCGATTCGTCTGCGAGAAGAGTAATGACAGGGGGCTAGTTAGTTTTAAGTTTCTGAAAGTCCGTTGCTGGAGTTCTGATCTGAGAAAAGTTTACCACGTATCCAGGTTCAATAGCAGCTCCTACTTTAATTACACGCTTGCTTTGCCTATCGTAGTTGTTTTCGGCGGTTAAAACGTATCCTAGTCCTGGCTGTCCTCTCGGACCGAGTCCCATCACTTCACCCCCAATACAATAAACTACAAATCATACAATACATTACATACAATACATACAATACAATACATCTACAATACATTAAACTTGACTGAAGTCACCAGGTGTATGTCACTGAGGTGTATGTCACCGATGATTCTCCCAGCAACGTGAAATTTTGGTGCAACATAGACTGTGGAGTAGCTCATTTGGATGTTTCTAACGGTAAATTTACCGATGAAGACTTTATGGGTTAGTAAGTGTAAACGTTTAAAAAATTTGTAAATAAAAGAAGGCTATGGAAATTAAAAACTACGATTTTTTTGTGAAAGAACTTTAAAAACATTGGACCGATTGTCGCTTTTTTCACGATTCTAAAATTAATATTATTCTACCCGAAGAACTGGACTCAAACCTTTGAAGCCTGATTGTGTTTGACGATTGCCTTTTAGACAAACAAAAAACATCGAACGTTACTTCGCTCAAGGGCGTCATTCGAACACCGATGTTTTTTTATTGCAGTCAATCCTACACAAGAATTCCAAAACAAGTAGTCAGAGACAACGCAAATTCATTAATCTTTTTCCCATGGATGAGTTAAATTTAAAACACATTAATGAAAACCATATTGGCAAAACCGAATTTGCCTCAATAAGCACCGGTCTGAAAGCACCGGTCTGCAACATAGATTCATTTCTACTCCTCTGGAGCATCCTAACATCACCACTCTACGGACCATTGATAGTTTGTCACCTGGTCAGAATATTGGTCAAACAGCTGAATTTTGTGGACAATTTTTTTCGAAATTCCGAAGGAGAATGACCCAGTATTCAGGCTACAATATGACACTAAAAAAGGCAAGCTGATCTCCGAGAATAAAACGGTTAAAATTGTTGAAAATTACATAGTGGTCGAGGGGAAACAGCACATGGGAACACGCAGGCTTTGGAGTGTGCAAGTTTTTAAAGATTTGAAAGAAACTTCCTATGCGCCGGATGTTAAAGCAGCTTACGCGGACATGTTAAAATACTCACACCATTCATCGCAACAACGACCCCACCACTAGTAAACCCAAGTCCAATTCTAGTGCCAAGTACGTAAACATCATGGTTCCGATTTGGGAAAACATGAAATCGAAGAAAAAAGAGACAGGCATGGTTATAAAAGTCTGGCATTCGATCGGAGTCGATTATAAATATTACAACGATCCCAATGACTTGATAAAGAGACTCAGGCTTTTGTATAAATCTGCTTTGGCAAGCCACGATGTACATAGAAACGAGATGGTCGAAATTATATCAAAAATTCAGCAAAGACAAATCATAACTGCGCCGAAAAAAAGGGTGGCTTATCAAAATTTAGGTTTAGGTTAAAAAATTGTATATAAAACAAAGAACCATGGAAAAAATATCAATATGAGGTATTGCATCAAATGTAAACATCGCACTTATAATGCCCCCGAGCCGTCCGTTATTATTGCGAGGTGTGCGGGACAAAAAAGAGTATCCTTTATCAAGTGTGGGAAAGGAATCGTAAACAAAATCATAGATAAGTTACCGCTCGAAATGCATTTGTTGGGCTACCAATACTACGGCCCACGAACCAAATTGGAAAAAAATGACTTGAGGAGATCTGGGAATTAATACACTAGACGAAGCGTGCAAAGTTCACAATATTGCTTACTCCGAGAGCTTAGACTTGATAGGTCAGCAGGCCACTGATGAAGTTATAATTTCCAAATCTCAAGGAGTGAGAGGTTATTCTTCTCTGGCATGGAGGGAAAAACTAGCCGCTTCGATCGTTAAGAAAATCATGAAAATAAAACTATGGTTTGGAACGGGAAGCAAAAAAAATAGATCAAAATGTAAAAGAACTTCACAAACTAACCCGAAAAAATTATCTGAGACGGAAAGTGATAGTGTTGTGCCTGAACGATCTATGGCATGCTGACTTGGTTGAAATTATACAATACGTTAACTTAAATAAAGAGTTTAACTACTTACTAACCTGCATTAACCTCATGTCCAAGTTCCCTTGGGCTATTCCTCTTAAATCTAAAACTGGTTTAGAAGTTACCGAAGCTTTCAAGACGATACTCGCAGGAGCAACACCCCCTAAATATTTAGGTAGTGAGTTCTACAATAAAGACGTCAAAGCGTACTTAGGTGCCATACCATCAACATGTACGCAACGTACTCTGAGAAGAAAGGGAGCGTGGTAGGACGTTTCAATAGAACGCTGAAAACTCGAATGTGGAAAAGATTCACCAGGCAGGGGAATTACAAGTGGATACACATCATTGACGACTTGGATTTGCATTACAACAACAAGGTTCATTCCACCACCAAACTGAAGCTTTGGGAAGTAACCAGGCGTTTCAAACCATTGTTGAGACGAAATAGTCCAAACGGTTGTTGAAGAAACCTAAATTTGCCTTAGAAACTAAAGTCCGGAAATTTTCGATAAAGGATATTTGCAAAATTTTACTAGCGAAGTTTTCATGATTCGTAGAGTACAAAAAGCCCAACCGGTTATGTATCTTTTAAAGGATGAGTCTTGTGAACCGGTGCTCGGAGGATTCTATGAACAGGAAATTCAAAAAGTGGAGCAAGTATTATGTAAAAAGAAGGAAAAGGTGGGAAAATGCTTTATTTCGTTAAATGGAAAGGCTACAATTCTAAATACAACAGCTGGAATGATAATATAGATAGTTTAAGTTGAATTCACGTGCCCATACGCAAAAGTACTGACTGCATTTCCGCAGACCCATTTCTGTTTCGTAACGACTGAAAGCCAACTTGTTGATGGTGACGGATTTTAGTTCATGCTCCTCCGAGCGAATATAAGACCCCAGAGTTCTCCCAACGCTATTATTAAACAGCACATTAAAGACTTGTGCTGTTTTCTTAATGCCTTTGCAAGCCATTTGTTTGTTCCATCAGATTGTGAAATGCTGTAGAGCTTAGACTTTAAACCTACAAACTCTGAAATAGTGCAACTCATGCTCTCATCTTTTATCTTTCCCTATACTTTTTTGTTGATGTTGACGTGTAGAATGTGATCTTTGGGGCAGTCCGACGTGTCGAACAACGACACTACTCTTCCATATCTTAGTAAACATCATCTGTTTCTATCGGATTACATAAATTATCCATATCCGTAACTAGAAGTTTATATCTCCTCAGTCCGTACTTTTTATCACGTGGTCGTAGAGAAACTGGTAGACTAATAACTTTGACAGATCCAATACGCTAAAACCAGCCATTATGGGCTTGTCCAAAATGATGTTTGCGGGAGTCTTTGTAAAAATTATAAAATCCTTCTTTATAGATTTGAAACTCGTGGTGCTGGGTGTCATGCGTCTCTAATAGCTTTCTCTTTCGTCATTGCTATCATGACATTGGATCTCTTTCGTTTGTTTTCGATCGTCTTACCGAAAATCGAATTATTCATTAATTTGAAGAGGTTTTGTTAGTAAACTCGATGTAAGGTTTCAGCAAAGATGCTTGCTTAAAGCTGATCGCTCTGTGTATTTTCTTGAGAACCATGCCGAGAGAAATGCAATATTTCAAATATCTATAGCGCACCACGTACTTTATCTTTAAGAAAAGGTTAGTGACTAGCTTTAGGTCTTTGCTGTACGTGAAATGCACCGATTGCCTGACGGTTAAAAGGAGAAAGTACAGACTTTGTGATTTCCATGTGCTCTGGAGCTAAAAGAAAATCATTGTGCAATGCATGAAGGGCCTCTGGGTATACTAAGTCCACTTCTAATATCAGCCCCGTATCACTCTCATCTCCGTAATTGTCGAGATTAATTTCCTTAAGCTCGTCTTCCGGCACCCATTCGTACTCTCCGGTCGGTAGCTACTCGCATATTACACAACCATACAAGTTGTTGAAGTCCAAAAATATGATGTAAGAATTCTTTTTTTTTTCAGGGTTGAAGGTAGTGGTATATACAGGTTGTTGGCTTCAGCGTATCTTCTTGCTACAAACGAGAAACCGCTTCTTATACCCTTTTCACCTAACGATGCATCTCAATATTAGTGAAGAGAAACAAAGACAGTCCCGTCCTCTTAAGCACCGTGCCCCAAGATAGGGAGGGTGTAGAAATGTAATGGGAAGGGTCCAATCCGTAAATAGCCAAACTCGTCCCTCTAAAGTTTTCAAAGACATTGGATAAAAACCCGATGTCTGTCCAAAAATACAGATTGCCCTAATCTTCAAACGTTTTCATATGCATAAATTCCACATATTCATCACGTGCTCGTAAGATTCGGAGTAGAACGCTCCTTTCAACATCAAGGTAAACGGCGGTAAACACTCCACCTTAAACACTACCATGTTTGTTAGGTATTCTTACAGAAACACTCCTTTTCACCTAAAGCCTTTTATGAGTTCCATCGATTCACCTTCGAAACGCTTGTCCGTAATGTTAAACCGCTTTAAGTTCGATGTTAAAGTTTCCAACGATGCCGTCATAAACGCCAGACTATCTATGAAAGTAAAACTGCCTAATTTCATACTGATGATTCTTTCCTTGTTTTTAGAGATGATCCTTACATTATGCAGAGCCTTAAAATATTTAAACTATTTCTAAGCTTTCACGGCGAAATGACTGTCGTACTTTTCGAAATTATGCATAACAACCACTATGTTTTTGTTCAAAGTGTAAGCAAAGTTACACTTGCTGTGCACGGCACCTCTAAATTCACCGGTGATGTGGTCGTTGTTTCATACTTTCGTCACCCCGCCAAACTTTGCTTTGGGTGGGGTAAATGCACTGTGTTTACAAAGATGACACACGGTAGCTGTTTTTACAGCAACTACTGCTCCTTGGTTAAACATTTCATTCATTGCTTCTGGGAATCCACGTAAGTCACGATAATTTTTGCTCATCTAATATAGATTTGAAGAAAACCTTCACACAGTTTACATCGCTGTACAACTTTTTAGAAAATACTCCGCCTAAATGGTTCACAATCACATAGGCAAAACTGCAAGCTTGGTGTATGTGGTTAACTCTAGTGTAGGTATCATTTCCATCACAATTGGAAACTAGTTGGAGCGTTGCTTCAAAGTCCATGTAGGCTATGTACAAACTTTTTTGAGTTCCTTCTTGAAATTCTTAAACTGGAAAACATCATTGTGGGGCAACGAGGACGTTTGACACGGAACTCCCTCGCAAGAAGGATAGTGGTCATTTTCATACGAGAAACTATTTTGAAAACCGTGTAGACAATGCCTGCAAAAATATTTCAAGTTTTTGTTGGGGTTGAAACTCCCGATGAATTTATTGATATCTTTTATCGTCACGTAGTGTTCGTCGAGAAGAAGCAAGTCAACATGATGCTTACTTTCAACTAAGGTACTCACACGATAAACATAAGGTTCGTCATCCTCGAAACCAAAAAAAGACACCGAAATGTTGTTGATTTTTTTTAATGCTACGATCTTGTATTAAGGAAAGGGGCATTTATCCACCATAGCAACAACTAACTCGTGAGCACGACGAAGGTAATGTTTTATATTCCATTTATGTTGCGAAGATGGAACGGGGTGTACACTAGCCAACACGACACAGAAAACATCTATCATCCTCACTACACACATTGACTAGTATATCGGGACCTAGTTTGAGCTTGTTGGGCAGTGCTGTGTAACCTTTCTTAGCAAAAGGTCTGTATATTCCAACACAAAATCCGGTACACACTCATTGCTTGAAAACCCATTTACTTGCTTCTACGGCAAAGTGACCAATACTATGCAGAATCCTGTTCGACATTTCCAAGAGAACCTCCTCGCTCCCCAAGCTGACTAGGTTGGAACTGAAATAGGCTTTAATAGTTCCTGTATTGTCTATCGATTTTTCGAAGAGAATGCATATCCAATTTGAGCTTTTATGTTTACCATAAGACGTTGACATTGTTCTAAAAGATTCCAATTTTTATCCTCGTGCCGTTTCAACAAAATCAAGGGCTCGTAGAACATTTCATCCGACGTAAACTCCCGCTTGAAAGTCAAGAAGCAACTGTTGAAAGCACCGCGCATGAGACCGACGGCCTCTCCTTGAGTTCAGTATTGTCGGTCATCTCCTTCTTGTCTTTTAAATTGTGAATCATGTGGGATAAGGCCCAGTCGTTTCGAGTATCCTCTATTATAGTTATGACTAGAGATCTGACTTGGTTGACCACGAGGTTGAAATTTGCTGGTATTTGAGAAATTATTTCTTTCTTCTACAGAGGTTTCAGTTTAGGAAAAGAAAATTTACGTCTCTTTTTTGAAGACTCATCAATTTCCCTCGCACGTTTTTTTAAGCCCCTCTATACTTGTGCCATTTATATGCTAGCTGATTAGATTAAATTGCACCACACGATTTACAGGTTACGTTACAATTTCCTTCGGTGAAGCATTTCGGGCCTCCGTTTATATGTATTGTTCCTGAACGTCTTTTTTTTAGTATTGACACAAGAAAATATCATTGTCATACATTGGGAGATCACGTTTTTCTTCGTCGTTAATAATCCTTGGTCCTTTTTTTATATTCCGATGTCGAAACAGTCTCTTTGTTCATCAGAAGAAAATTAGACGAGATTGAAATAGTGGTATGAACTACAGCTTGTTCCAGATCGGGGAAATACTTCTAACAAGCTTCACAGTAATATATACCACCAAATTTGATTTCTTTCGGGTGTAATTATGTTTCTTTCATATCAGTCGTATTGCGCCAAAAATTCATCTTAGGAAGAAACAAGTCCTACACAATCGAGACAAGTAAAGTTTACAACGCAAGGCTTCTGCATATGATTTTCCACCTCCTCTTGTGATAAAAACTCTACCTTGCATTTCTTGCACGGGAACCATGAAACCACCTCGTACTTGGCAGCCATGGGTGATATAAAGAACTACGGAATTATACTCATCGCTCACTAAACTAGTCCCAGGCAAACCCACGTGCTGAAAAGTTACATGATTGTATTACCATCCATGTAAAAATGCCGACACGGGTGAACATACCAGCAACATCACTGTAAAAAAAAACCTGCAGAAAAATACTCAAATAGGAATAGGGTAAAGGGGCCTATTTGTAGGGGTTTTCATGATGAGTTGCTCAAAATGGGTTGCTCTGCATTTTTCCCCTACTACTAACATTGCTTTTTTTTTTATTCCCACCCATCTTCCACTGCGCGAGAGATAATCAGCATAACTTACTTGATCAACTTTCCAACCTAAAGAATAGAACGTTTTGTTCTCCCAGAATCATCACTTATTGGAACTCACTCCTGAGTTCGTTGTTTTGGCACCTACTTTGAAATCTTTGAAAGCTTTCCTTGTTCTTTTTCTTAAGGGTTTGGTGGGTAGCAGAGTGTAGGCGGGTCACCAAAACAACTGGAGAACCGGGCCATTTGGCTCATATTTTAGACCAGGTCACCAGGTATGAACACCAGACCCGGATTTTCGGGTATGCCCAGTGACCATGTGTGACCCAGAGCCCCGAACTGACCTGGGACCCAAAAATTCGGATCAGATCCTGTGTCCCAGAATTTTGGGTCAGACCCGATGATCCAGAATTTCGGATTAGATCTGGCAACCTAGCTTAACCTGGTAAGCTGAGCAAATTTGGAGACCCACTGTCCCCCAACTAAGCCACAGACTAAAATAAATTGAATTTTTTTCCTGTTAGGTACCGTAAGTGATTACCATTGTTTCTACGGAAAATATTTTTCATTTGTTTGGTTTATCTACCCAACAATAATAAAAATAAAATAATAGCAAGAATTAATAGTCAAATAAATAGAGATGCAAACCTATTTACCTTGCCTTTTGGAATTATATGTCAGCCTGACCTTTTAAACCCAAGGCAGAGGTTCTACTGCTGAGCCATACTGACTTGGCTCAACCATGGAAAGTGTATGTTTGTATGTATATATGCACATGTTAAATACTGCCTATGGACGTTTCTTTTATATTGGCCATTTCAGTATGGCTCAGGAGTAGGACCTCGGCCTTTGGTTTCAAAGGTCGTCGGTTCGATTCTTCGCTCATGCAGTCTGGCATATAAGTAAAAAAATACAACGTAAGCAGGTTTGCATCGGTATGAATTTGTATCTTGTTCAGCCATTGGCTTTCGGTTCTATTTAAGAATGACGCAGGCAGTCTGCGTCACTAGGTCCCGGGTGAACCTATTTTCGGATTACCAGGTCAAAAAAAGTGACCCGGTCCAACTCTGGTGGGTCTGGGAACTTGCAGTCTTTTACTCATCTTTTTAAATTGATCTTTTTAAAAGCCACTTGGTCCTGAAATTGGGTATGGTTATTTTTGGAAAAATGGTATTTTCAAAATCAATTGAAATAGCGACTTCATTTCTTTTCTTAGCAGCCAATGATGATGTATCTCTTGAGACAGATGAGGAAAAAGACCAATGGTTATTGTCATTAACAGAGAGCCACAAGCAAGCGATAAGAGATGGAACAGGTTAGTTATCCAAATATGAAGTTAAATATAATTCATTCAGCAAAGCACCTAGTCGACGCAAAGAAAAAACTATGTATGGGCATAAGGCATTTTCCAAAAGATGGAGAATGTGGCGAAACAGATGCAACAGAAATCCATGAAGATAATGAAGCAGATAATGCTTGTGACCCAGGTAATGTATTGATAAAATAGGAAGAGGAAAGGGTGAAACTACAATTAAGGCATACAAATCTAATTATAAACTAATTATAACTCGTTGTAATAAACATCATGAAGCATTCTTGTCAACACGCATTTTTATTTTCTTCCAAAAGTCAGGAATTCATTATCAGAGTATTGGATAATCAATACTTCTTCTGAATTACGTACTTCTGAATTGCTGAGAAGCTACTTTCGAATTATTCTTCCCTGACTATCTGTTGCTTAGAATTTACGCATTTTCGTGTGGTGCAGCTTTCTTCAAAATGATTTTTACTATGTGTAAAACAATGTGTCACTTCCTGTTGTTAACTTTTAAAAATTATTGAAACATCGGTTGCTGTTATGATACTGTGGTTAATGCAAAAACGTAATATAATATTTAGATAAAGGATTTTATTATTTTATCAGACAAAATTCAGCAGGGTAGGAATAAACTTCACTCTCATTCACAATAAGATTAGGACATTTAGATGCTATCCTGCATTTCTTTGCCTCGCAGTTCTAAAGAAATTCCAAATTGAGTCTTTTTTCCCTAAGCTTTGGCTGAAATTTTCAGGGTTGCATGCATTTGAAGTGTGCTTTTAGATGCATCAATAACATACATTATCAACGAAAATATAGTTTATTTGGAAGCTGCAACAATTAATAACTGCAGTTTGTGAAATTGTTCCATAAAATTGCACTCCTCAACTCTAGTTTCCAAAAACTGCAGTTCTGTATAAAAACTGCACTTAGTGAATCTGCAGTAAATAAAAAAAATACAGTTCATGGAATGTCATTATGTAGTGGAACTTATTTTTATTCTGCGGAATAGATTGCACTGAATACGTTTCACTGATTGCACTGATTTTCACTGATTTCACTGGATTGCACTGATAGGTTTCATTGCATAATAAATGACGTTCCATGAACTGTATTTTTTTTAATTTACTGCAGTTTCACAAAGTGCAGGTTTCATCCAGAACTGCAGACTTTGGAAACTACAGTTGAGAAGTGTAATTTTATGAACACATACTGCAGCCGTTAATTGCTGCACTTTTCAAACAAATGGCAGTTTCCCAAAAACATCAGTTTTTGCAAAACTTTATTTTCTTTGATAAACTGCAGTATTTAAGAACAGCAGTTTGTGATAGATACAACTTCGCTTTTGAAATGTATTATTTTTAGATCAAACATGCAGTATTGCTTCGTAATATTAGTTTGACTTATATGAATATTAACTTATATAATACCCATTTCACTTACCTTATTAACCATAGCAACTCATTATGGTACACTTACTGTCATGATTAATGCGTACTAATCAATTTTATATACCCACTAACTAGTTATATATAAGCATGATTTTAGGATTTGTATTTTACTTACTATTCCTAGAATAAAGCAATGCTGATATTCAGTTTAAACAATTAACTGACCCCCTTTTGTTTTAAACTTTCCGAACTACATAACATATAAATAAAACATCGTCTTGATTTGTTAAGTGTTAAAAGTTTAAATTCAACATTATTTTCAACCGGTAGCAAACTGCAGTTTTACTAGCAGTTCCAATCCTCAGACATATGAATTTAAAAATTACTTTTAAATTCTTTTATGTTAATAATTACTACGCTTTAACTGATTTATATAATTTATTTCTTTAGGTAAAGAAACACAATG
>JAHWFP010108055.1:0-10008 GCA_023313725.1 Lithobius niger
TTTATGCTTTTAACGTAGGATGACTTAGTGACTTTTGCCATGCTTTAATTTTATTGCTAACCTGATGACGAAAACTGAAACTTTTCGAAACGTTGATTGTATTTTTATATAGCACTGCTTGGTTTGCCTTCACACAATCTGTTACCGTGCTTTTTACTCCATTAAGTTTACAGACACACTTTTCCCGACACTTTTCCCGACATTTTTCGTGCCCGTGTCTCGTATATCTTATTGTGAGCCGTATAAGAGTTGATCGACCGCTCCCTCCCGGCTGCACTTGTCATGCTCGTAGAATGGAAGAGTCCACTTGCAATGCGGGCGTGATGAGGGGGAATGATTGTTCGGCCTTTCTTTCTTTCTTTCTTACTCAGCCGCATCCAGCATTAATATAAGGATAACGAGTATCTTACAATTCGCCCCTGGAACGCGTTGTTCGTCCGACCGAACCCAATAAAACGTCATTCTTGCCCTGCTTCGACACGGCTTGTTGGGTTTTTTTCTTGCAGGACGCATTGTTGGTCAGGGTCCATACTCGGGGGGTTAACGTTAGACTCACGAAGAAAGCACGTCGAATGGTTAGGCTCGCGTATAGTGACGCCGATGAATGTTTATTATAAACAATTTATCTATATAATTATGTATAAAGCCCTTAACTCGGTCAGCTGGACACTGAAACGGCCATCGAATAATTTAGGCCCACAAGTCTACTGGTACCTCATTAGTTAAAGGCAATACTACGCATGGGTGCTGTTGGATGAACCGTCTGCAACAATGATACGTTTTGGCCACTTATGTGTATGTCCATGCTTTACCAAGCTAAGTTTCTTCAGTCACATTTATGCGCACAAACGCTGATTTTTTCTTTCGCTTTGCTCACTATATCAGTGCAACCCCCTTCAGTCGCGTAAATATGCCTATCAAGCTGGAAGTGTTTTGTATACATAAACAAACTGGAAGATGATTTCCTCTTAGTAAAGTAAGTGATTTCAGGGCATTGTTGCAGCCAGGCAATCGATAACTGCCCCCCCCCCCCCTTATCGTGCACCTAAATATTGTTCAAAACTTCGAGGCAGTAGCCGTTTTATACATGCATAGATTCATCTTCATTGCGTCTATTGACGTTACTGAAAGGGTTTGCTCTGAATGAGTGAGCGAAGCGAACGAAAATAGCGTTTGTTAGCTAGTGTGCGCAAAAATGTGACTAAAGATTAGTTTGGTGATGCATGGATATACACATGAGCAACCAAAACGTACCAATGTTGTAAGCGGTGCGTACAATACAACCCGCACGGGATTTAGCTAGTGTCAGGATATTTCTGCTAATTTTTGATAAGGGTGGAGTGGGCCGGGCAGCTAGGCGGCTAACGGCACCGGAGACAAACGAGTTTAAGGTGCGGGAGGGAGCAAATTATTTTTCTGTTAGTACTTTTACTCCAAACATCGTCAAACAGGCTGTTGTTTCTATAAATCGTGTTAACTCCGTCGCATCGTATGGTGTACCCTGTGGCCTTTTTCTTCTGGAAGATTTGAAAATTTACAAAAAAAAAATTTGACATAGATCCTTAACAAGATTTAACAACAAAAAAAACGTCTTATAACACGAAAATCTTAAAAATTTAAAAATTGTCAATTCCCCTTGACTCCACCGGTGCTCCACCTTCCCTCACTGGCAAGACGAAATGTCTTGCGAAAATGCGTGACATGAGTTTTACTAGTTTCACTGATTTTAGGAGGTTTTTTTTTTTTTAAAGTGAGCCTCACAGACTACTCTGTACAGATTTAGCCGTTTTTTCCATTAATCTGGTAAGACACAATGCTTCAATATATACACAGGACGGAAAACCAAATGGGCTCGATAAGGAATATAATTATATCGTGAGGAACGCAACTCGTGGTTGAGAACTTTCGATAACAAATTGCGCCTTTGTGACATTACTATTGAAAAAACCTTACACCTATTTATTGGTTGAAGGCTTCTTTTAGCTGGCGCATCTGTATACTCTAAGTGATGGTTTTGTTCGGTACGGAAACCGAAAACTTAAATTTCGAGTTTCTTTAATTATTTTTAATTCGTTGTAGAGGGAGTCTTTAAAAAGAACAGTAATTTTTTTTTGTCGTGATGAACATAAAGTTTTTTTTAGGATCGAGGTTTAAGGAAGATTCAATTGCGAATCATGATTAAATCGATCCTTTAAAACGTAGCCAGTAATGTTGAATGTAAAAACTTGACTAATGTCGATACTTGAAGCAGTAACTGAGCCAGATAGACCACTGAGCTATTCTGCCACGAAAACCAATCATATAAAAATTCTTTTAAAAAAGGTAGATGCATTTTTGTCGAACGAAATCGGCCGAGTGGGTTTCTCCTCTTTCTTTGATACACTTTAAGGGTCAGATCCTTAATGCTGCCCTTTCAACATTCATCAATCCTCCAAGCGGAACTTTTCATATACGTACTGCTGGTCGTACCCTTAAACTTAAAATTTTGATTTTTCGGGATCAAGCAAATAATGGAAATAAACGAAATAAGAACAACCCAAACAGCGAAAACCATACACTAGAAATAACGCAATATAGTTAACCACCTTACGTATTTATAGGTTACGTCGGAGTCGCGTGACCGGATTCGAACGGGCAACCAAATCACTATGCCCTTTATCGATATACTGGCATAAAGCTAGCATAAAGCTGAATCTTCGAATCAGCTACAGTAATGTTCATAGGGCTCCATTCTACCGAGAATTCTGCAGGTGTTGATAGGGAATGCAAATAAATACAAAGGCTCAACGAAGGAATAAATAAATATAAACAAATCGCTGTAAATTATATCAAATATGTAATCCTTCGTTGAGCCATTGTATTCCTTCTCCATAGCCAGCGGCAAGCATTTTCGGTCGAATGGAGCCCTAGTCACTGCTGTGACCTTAATAATGGGTTCAGTGAGTCATCTTTATGCTCACTACGGAGTTGAACATTTGGTGAAATTGTTAGGCGAGTACACAGCCGAAATTGGGATTTTTGATCATGTCCGTGAACTGCAATGCAGTATTTCATACGGTATTCGTTCGGCCAACTTGAAAGAAATAGTGAAAAAAAAAAAAAAAAAAAAGAGAGAGGCGTGCCATTGTTGGCTCGTGCCAGCAGTTGATCCATTAGTTGTAAAACGATCAGTCGTCGTTCATCGATTGTCGAGCACAATAGCTGGGTGTCGTATTGCCGGCCAAACCGCTAATGGTTTGATTATCAGCCAGCGGCAATGGCAACTGGATCCTCGCCCTGCTCAAGAAATAAGACCCCATTATAGTATTGATTAGGTGAAGACTGAGCAACCAAATAGTACACGTCACTAAATTAAGACGCCAAAGAGTGTGGGTGGGTGTGAGATTTAAGAGGAAAACCTTGAAAAGAAAAGAGGCGTAAGGAGGAATGGATGTGGTTGGATAAATTGCTTACGACATTCCAAATTTGAGAATGTTTGTTTTTTGAGCCGTAGGGAACAGTCAGGCAAAAGAAAAAAAATGGAAAACGTCAATGACGACAACTTTTTTAATGTAGTGATAATTGAAGCGATGATACACCAAGTTTTTTTTTTCCCCGAACTGGACCATTCAAGCTTAAATGACATCCCGGTAAAGATAGGAATAATAAACTTGGTGGCAGCCGTTTTTGTTGAGATATCACTGTTTTAAATAGTGAAAGCGTGTTAGGCTCCTTTACTCGTTTTAGGGGTACTGCCGTACCTGCCTTTTTCACATTCCTACTTTTAATTTTTAATTTTTATTTTTCACGTAGGCCTACTACTTTTCAATTTTTTCAAATTTTCGCGTACCTAATTTTTGTGCATCACTATGTCTTCCTTTTTCACTGTTTAATTCTTCAATCAAAATTTTCTTTACTGGTAGTTGACAAGTAATTTCTCCATAATGTTAGTGTTTTTTTTTATAATTTAGATGCCTTTAAAATTTGTTATAATAAAAAAAATATCACATCCAAGTAACATTCAGCTCGTGTATTTATTAATCGCACACTTATGACAAGATTTAAAAACATAGCTTCACAAATCAGATTTGTGTCAGGCTTCACAAATTCAAAATGTTGGCCGCAGTTTGTTCATTTGCTGCTTTCATCTTGAGTTTTTGCTTGAGTTTGTGCTGTTTGATTTTTTTCTAACCATTATTCATATTTATCATATTTTCACTTTTTTTTTTACTAATAGCAAATTTTCATATTTTTCACATTGTTTCACAATGGCAGCATCCCTGCTTTTCAGACTTAATGGATGTCACGTGCCTTAGTGCATGGTTATTGGATTCTCGTCAAATATTTTAGCATGTTTACAAACCGGTTGTTATGCAATGCGATTTATTTTTAATGAATTTTTTTGCGGTCGCAATTGGTAATAATTGTTTTAACTCATACGGTATGCTAGAACAAATAAAGCCTGGATTGTAAGGGTGGTACTCGGTTGCCTGTGGCTGTCTGGTTGGTAGTTTTTAAGTAGAGTGAGGCTCGTATTCTGAACGCTGACTAAAACTCGTACTTGACTTGAAATGACGTCACACCTATTTAGTGTCATTCACCACCAGAACTTCGTTTGGATACATTTGGAAGAAATCGGGTGGTGGATGGCACTTAATAGGTGTACGTCATTTCAAGAATACGGGCCTGAGTTTAGTTTTAGAGGGGGGGGGGATTGAGGCTTAATGGCGCGTCGACAACTTGGTCATTAGCGCCAACCTCAGTCACAGTGCAGTGGTCCGGGTTGCCACTGCACCACACATTACAGAGATGTTATTCAAACCCCTAACCTAAATCTTGTCATACATCTGTACCTCCTGCAAAAATTGAAAAACACCGGACAGGAGGACAGACTTATCGCCCAACTGACGCGCAATGTCATGCGGAAGATGGAAACGACGACGAACACCATCAAGATGGCGACAATCAACAAGTATGTGCCGGACCGTAAGAGGCCGTCGACACCAATAACATTCAGGAGGGTCAACCCCCCGCAAAACGAAACAGTGAGTAAGTCGGGTGTGACCAATTCGCAAACGGGCCAACACAACCTCCTCACGGCGACTGCGGCGACACGCCGAGTGCCACTCCTCGACAGTCCCTTTAATGGCCCGTAATTTGTTACCGTCCTGTCTGTCCCACAAGGTCTGCCAAAAAGCGTGTAACCTCAGACGCAGAGTTGGAAAGGCATCTGAGGGAACAAGGCTGAGATCCCTACCGAGAGGGCCAGAAAGGGCCCCTTTCGCAGCAGAATCAGCTTGTTCATTCCCTGCTATCCCAACATGGCCCGGGATCCAGCAAAAAAGCACGATTTTCCGCTGGCCAGGCAAGCGGGAAAGCAAAGCTTGAACACGTTGTGTCAAGGGGTTCCGAGGATTGTAATTCGCCAAGGACTCCAGGGCACTCATGGAATCACTAAAGATAATGAAATGCGTGCCCTGAAGGTCAAGGATCCATTCCACCGCCAAACCAAGAGCCAAAAGCTCTGCAGAGAACACAGAATAGCCTGATGGAAGGCGATGGGCAACCGTTACTCCCTTACACACACAAGCACACGCCACGCCAACGTCTGACTTCGACCCATCAGTAAACAGGCGCTGATAACCGGCGTACTGAGAACTCAGCCGCCGGAACTCCTGTAAGTACCTTGCTGGTAGAGTGGAACCCTTCGGGAGGGACGCCAGAGCAAAAATGAAACTGCCACCTGGGACAAGCCAAGGGGCAACTGGCATTCTCCCAAGCCTCAAGACGCAGGGCATTTCAAAGGCTATCTCCTGACAGGACTGCTGGAGCCTATCGCGGAAATCACCCTTACCCACCCTGCGTCTACCGACTCGCAAGTCTGGCCCAAAAACCATGGACCAAGCAGGACTGGATTGCACAGCACGCAAACGCACAGCATACTGAATGGCAAGCTGTCGCCGACGAATGGCCAAAGGTGGCTCCGAGGCCTCAGCATAGAGGCTGACCACTGGAGAAGTTCGAAAAGCCCCAGTCGCCACACGCAGGCCACTGTGATGCACAGTGTCCAACATCTGGAGAGTGGAGTCACTAGCCGAATCATAGACCATACACGCATAATCAAGTTTGCTGCGGACAAAGGCTCGGTAGAGGCGCAACATGGCAGCGCGATCGGCACCCCATGAAGTGCCCGACAGGACCCGCAAGATGTTAAGCGCCCGCAAAGCCTTGTCTTTAAGCTGACGTAAGTGTGGAAGCCAAGACAACCTGGAATCGAACACCAGACCCAGGAAACGTGCCTGTGGGACAACAGGAATTTGTGCCTGTCCCAAGTACAGGCAAGGATCCGGGTGCAGTGTTCGTTGGCGGCAAAAGTGGATGCACACAGTCTTGTCCGGAGAAAACCGGAAACCATTACTTACCGCCCAGGTCTGGACTTTGTTAATTGCCAGCTGTAGCTGCCGCTCGCAGGTCTGCATGCGAGCTGCCCGAAAGCGCAGGCCGAAGTCATCGACAAACAGTGACTGGGGAACAGCAGCTTGCTGAGCAATGGGGTTGATCCCTATAGCAAACAAGACGACACTAAGAACACCTCCTTGAGGCACACCATTCTCCAAGACAAACGGGCGGGAAAGAGTCGCCCCGACACGAACGCGAAAAGAACGGCCCGAGAGGTAAGCACAAAGCAACAGTGGCAACTGTCCCCTCAAGCCATAGTTATAGAGATTACGGAGAATCCCATAACGCCACGTCGTATCATACGCCTTCTCCAAGTCAAAGAAAACCTGAACCAGATGTTGACGCAGGCGAAAAGCCTCCCTCACATCCGATTCAAGGGCAACCAGATGATCGATGGTTGACCGAAACCGTCGAAAGCCGCACTGGGACGCAGATAAGATTCCCATTGATTCCAGCACCCAGACCAACCTCTCACCGACCATCCGTTCCATAAGTTTACAGACACAGCTAGTCAGAGCGATTGGGCGATAACTGGAAGGAGCAGTAGGGTCTTTGCCCGGTTTCACAATCGGGATGACCACTGCTGTCCTCCACGCTGCCGGAACAGAGCCTTCCGCCCACACACGGTTGAACATCTCCAGCAAGAACTGCTGGGAGGCAAGAGGCAGATGTTTCAACAGCTGATAGTGAACATCATCAGGCCCTGGGGCGGAGTCATGCGACTTGGACAAAGCTGAAACAAATTCCTGCCTGGTGAACGGTAAATTGTACTCCTCTAGCCCGTCGGAGCGAAAGTCTAGAGGGTGAGCCTCTTCACTACGCTTTATTCTGAGGAAACCAGGATCATAATGGTTATCACTCGAGACCTGCGCAAACGCAGACGCAAGACAGTCGGCGATATCCGGCACAGAAGAGATCACGGTATTCGCCACCTTCAGCTGTGAAACCGGGGAAGGCACGGTCTTCCCCGAGATCTGGCGCACTTTCCGCCACACCTGCTGAGAAGGCGTGGAGCGCGTGATCGACGAAACATAAACTGCCCACGAAGCACGTCTAGCCTCACGGATGACAAACCTGGCACGGGCACGACAGCGCTTAAAGGCTACAAAGTTGTCAGCAGTTGGGCTGACTGTAAATGCACGCAACGCTCGCCGGCGGGCCTGAATGGCCTGCCCGCAAGCAGGAGTCCACCACGGAACAGGAACCCGCCGCGGCTGAGTGGACGTACGCGGGATAGTAGCATGAGCAGCAGCAAGGACCACGTCAGCGAAATGAGTGGAAAGTTCATCCACATCAGAAAAGTCCTCAACCGCACGCTGAAATACAGCAGCCTCAGCAAAAGCTGACCATTCAGCACGTTTAAGCGCCCACCGGGCTGGCCTGGAAGCCACAGAACCCCCTTGTGTTGTGGACAACACAATGGGGAGGTGATCGCTTCCATGCAGATCGGCAGTGACACCCCAAGTGAAGTGAACTGGGATGGCCAGCGAGCAAAAGGCTAAGTCCACCGCTGACCAATTGCCCGTGGCCAGGTTACAGTGTGTCATGGCTCCATCGTTCAGGATGCAAACAGACCCCCTCTGCATCCACTCCTCAAGGATCCTCCCTTTGTTGTCTGTATGAGGTCCTCCCCACTGGACATGGTGGCTGTTAAAGTCGCCCAGCAATAGAAAAGGGGCAGGAAGCTGGCGGACCAGGTCCTCCAGGTCACCAACCCCAAAGACCTCATCCGGTGGCAAATAAAGCGAACAGACAGTAATATCGAAGTGGAAAGAAACTCTAACTGCTACCGCCTGAAGCCTAGTGTGCAGAGGCACACTGGCGTGCGGCTGAGAGTGTTGAACCAGCACTGCAACACCACCATGTGCACGTGGCACAGGGTCAGCATCCAGACGGTAGACAGAATAACCTCGAACAACCGGATTATCTGACGCCTTAAAGCAGGTTTCCTGTAGACAGCAGCACAGAGGTCGCCAATGCGACAAAAGCAGCCGCAGCTCTTCGGCATGGGTCCGATAACTTTGGCAGTTCCACTGAACGATGGCATGCGCAGGCATTAGGGCGGGCTGAAGACTGAATCATTCTCCTCGACTCCTCCTCTGGGCGATCCGAAAACATCCGAATCCTCACCCGAATCAAAAGATGGAGTGAGGTTCAGAACAAAGTTGTCCTCGGAAGGAGGAAAAAGTTCCGGAGAATTGGAACAGGAAATCTCTCCCTGCTCCATGGGCAAAGTATCAACAAGATGTTGAGGGGACACAACGGACCCCTCAGTAAGCTGGCCGTTCAACGACCGTTTCACCTTCTCTCCTGGTGGCGACGTCCTCACGGGCGGTGTTGAGGCTTTACCAGCAGGAGCCTTCTTCTTCGTTTTCTGTGGTTCACTCCGGGCAGGTGGAAGCTTAGCTGAAGCTTTAACCTGCCTGGGAACAGATGCAGCAGCAGAAACAGCAGCAGGAGCAGAAACAGCAGCAGAAGCAGAAGCATTTGCAGGCTGGGCAGATGTAGACGGCAAGGCAGCAACCGGGTCCGAAGGACCCAAAAGACCCTGCAGAGTTGGATGTTGCAGAGTCAACAAAGTTATAAGCTTGCCCACCGTCGTCGTCAAAGACCTGAGCTCAGCGCGTAAATCTGCTAAATCAGCAGACTCACTAACTGGGCCAGGCAATGGCGCACTGCACACCTGCGCAAAAGAACGTGTCATAGCCGGCGCCGATAGTTTGGCTTTCTTTCGGGCCTCCGAGTAGGAAAGCCCGTCCTTCACCTTCAGTTCCTGCACTCGACGTTCCTCAACATAAACACGACAGTCCCGTGAAGAGGCTTGGTGCTGACCACCGCAGTTGACGCACTGCTCCGGGACAGCACAGTCAGCGCCTTCATGGGCTGCCTGAGCACAGGAAACACAGGTAGGCCTACCTTTACATGAGCCGCTGGTATGGCCGAAGCGTTGACAGCGGAAACACCGCATCGGATTCGGAACATAACCCCTGACCTTCAAGCGCAGGTAACCGGCAGTAATGTGCTGCGGTGCAACTGGCGTATCAAAGGTCAGGAAAAAGGTGTCAGTTGGCTGGGCACCATTCTCGCCTTTCCGTGTCAAACGCCTCACAGCCGTAACACCCTGTGAATTGAGTTCGCCCAGGATGACAACATCACTGAGACCCCTGAAATCGAAGCATGTCACGACCCCCTTGCTGCTGTTTAAAGTACGATGCGGCTCGACATGCACTGGGCATGACCCCAGTGCACTCGCTTTCAAAAGCCTCTTCGCCTGACCATCGTCTGCAACCTCCACAAGGTATCCCCCAGCACGGAGCCGAGAGACACTCTTTGGATCAGAACCACAGATCCCTTTCAAAGCTTTGTGTACAGCGAATGGACCGAGTTGCGTAACATCTCGGCCCTCGCCTGTCACCACCAGGAACTTCGGGACTTGGTCCCGACTCTTACGCAAGTCTGGTAACTGGGCACCAGGCCCAACCATCTCAGGTTCCCTCCTCTGGCGCTTGCTAGTGCGGCGAGGAGGGGAAGAATTTAGGGGGGAAGAAATTTTTGCGGGGGAGGGGGGGG
>JAHWFP010108060.1:550-33994 GCA_023313725.1 Lithobius niger
CCGACATATTATTGAAAGCTTCTTAACAATGAACACCCATTTCAGCGTCAAACATTCGCCATAGCATCCAGGGACTGTAGTTTCATTTCTGTTTATTAGCACGGCCGGCAGGCATTGCTTATTAGAGTTCGTCTGCGCACGAGAATTTTCAAAAACTGGACCGGAGGCGGAGGAGCGGCTAACAATATCAAAATGGTGCAACAATTCACGAGGCGCAGAATATAGGATTATAGCTCACTCGAACAAAATGCAACGATGATCGGGCGCGGGGAAATCTTCTCGGGCGCGGGGAAATGTCGTGGTATCTTCTTTTATTACCGTTTTAACTCGTTGCCGAGAACCAAAATGAAATCGTCTTGATTTCCGCTTAAATCTTTCAGTTTTAAAACATAGGGCGTGAAGTCTCTAATTTTGAGGCCTCGGGCGGCCGATATGACTGAATGACTTATTTTCTTCATCAATGCGGGCTTCGGGAAGCCAGTTAAATTGTTTCTGCGATTGTTTGCGGGATACTGCATCTGCCTGCAACAATACAGAATCCACTATCCATCGAGCTGATACATGCTACATCTAGACACACGCTATGTGTGTTGCCATCAAATAATGAACTTAGACCAAAGCTTGGGCAGAACCTGAACAGAAATACGCATTTCTAATGTTCCGTTTTTTCGCAAACAAAATTGGGTGGGCAGTGGATATACACATAGACCAAATCGTACCACTTTCAATAAAAAGGACGCGAAAAAAGCCAACAACTTAACTGAACAAAAAAGCTTCGCCGTTTAGAAAAACAACATTAGAGCTCGTATCCCCATACTCACAGCCGCGAAGGCACACGAATAAAAACGGATTAGAGTTAACTCGAACGCAACGAACTATAATTTGAACTCCAATTCCAGGGAACAAGGATTGTGACATGCCAGCCTCCATGCACACGTAAACAAACATGTACATCACTAATCAATCAAACAAAACGGTTGGATATTTCAAAAAAATACCCACACAAAATGAACATGTTAGTACTCACATTAGCTAGAACTAAAACAGAAACCATCAAACGCAAGCAACAAAACTGCCTAACTAGGAATCTGCTTGTTACAGAAATTATAAATGCACACAAAATACAGACATAGTCACTCACACGAAACACACTTAAAATATAAAACACAGACAAATATAAAAAAAACCTGTATGATACACAAATTAAGCACACACGCACGCACACAAACATTAACACAAACTGCGTTCACTTACTGATATAACAATTACGTGAAAACAGTCATTATTCCCTGGAATTGGAGTTCAAATTACAGTTCGTTGCGTTCGAGTGAACTCTAATCCGTTTTTATTCGTGTACCTTCGCGGCTGTGAGTATGGGGATACGAGCTCTAATGTTTTTTTTTCTAAACGGCGAAGCCGTTTTTTGTTCAGTTAATTATATCTAAAACAAAACCGACAAGGGTGAAAGAACCCGTCAAGTTTCAGACAATCATAGTAGTGATATCAGAGCCACCAAATTACTACATTAGTTGCTAAGCTAAACCCACCGAGTATTAGATCAAAGGTTATCAAAAACCTGACCATGCTATCGGTAGCAATGGTCAAGTTTTTGATTTAACGTGTGAGTTAATAGTCGGTGGGATTAGCTTGGCAACTTGTTGGCAGCCTTTTTGGCTCTGATATCATTACTTTGATTGGCTGAAACTTGGCGGGTTCTTTCACCCTTGTAGGTTTTGTTTTAGATATCACCGCTTTTGTAGTTTATTTTTGTGGCGTCTTTTTTTGCCACTGCCCATTTATCTGGTCAAGTTTGGTCGAAAAATATTGAATACGAACGGAGATATTACTTTTTTTTTAGTTTCGCTGGAATGAGGACTTCAATCATGTTAGTAAAGGCGGTAAGGTATGACCTTAGTCTCCCATGTTAAAGCTGAAATTTCGATGCCTAATTTCTCCGCCGTCTTTAAACATTTTCCACTGAAATTTGGTATGTGAGCTTTGTGAGAGTTGGTCAACACGTGTACCAACTTTTATTAATTTCCGATTTGTCACATTGGCGATCTGAACGTAATCTGGAATGGTGAGTTTCATTTTTGTCTTGTACGATGGGGGATGGGGAACTTTGGTTTATACAATGGTCTCTACAGACTAAACCATTTGTCGTAGAAAGCTGGTTCTTAGCTCATTTGAAAGATCTACTTCCGGAGATGTGCCCTTTATAGAAATAGAAATTTCGATTGGTCGTCCCCTTCTGGAGTTACGGGGCCCTGAACGATCCGTTTCATTGATATAATAGTTTTTATGGCAACAATGCCCATCAGTAAACGCCAAATGGAAAGCGTAAGCAAATGCTAACAATGCTGGTGAGCCAACAATTTATCTGCACGTGAAGAGGAAGCATTATCCTAATTACGAATCGATTTATATGATTTCACGTCATTCTCCCGTGTTAAAGCTAAAGTGTACATACGTTGCCCATTTGTCTTGCCGTCCTATATTATAAATACGGACAAAGCCAATGAACGCTGCGGACAAACCAACTTCCAAACGAAATTCAGTGCATTTGCAAACTTTCCTGTAATGTTTCACATACCACAGAGTTCCTGTACTGTTTACTCCACGTGAAACCTTACTGCTGTGTTCAACCATTAGACACGTAATAAAAATCAAAACCATATTCCAACTTTCAAAATTGTTGTACGAATAATATAGTGTATAATATAAGCTACACACTCGCCTGCTTTCGGGGCTAAATTTTTCATCATTATTCTAGTCCGGTCGTCTCTTTTCCGTTCATCCTATTGATACATTAACCAGTTTTTAAGAATTCATATTCAAGACTTCAGTACTGGTATTTCATTTTTATTTTCAACGGTATTTCAGGATTTCAAGAAGTCGCACGAACCCTGAATTATTTAATCTGTGGGTCTGTACTAGGCACACTAAAAGTATGGTTTTTACGATTTTTCAGCGAGATCCTTCAGCCAAGTACAATGAACCAATCAGGCATATCATGTTCTAAAGTAAAAACTGTAAAAAAAACATGTGAATACAGCAGTAAGGTATCACGTGGACTAAACAGTACAGGAACACTGTGGTATGTGAAACCTTACAGGAAAGTTTATTTGTGTTACTTTGCTGTTTTGACTTCGGATCAGTTAAACCTTACCTTAAACATCAAACGAGCTCGTTTTTGTTTTCTAATAAAGTAAAGCGTTTGCTGCATTTAACCATTAAGAATAAGTACCGCGGACCGCGGAAGAGCTTAGTGGCCCGAAGCCATGCATGCATTTTATCAACAATGTTGTGTTGCCGATTATTTCTGGCAGTTCGTTTGCATTGTTACTCGTTAGCACTAATAAGGAGTAATGCTTATTTTGATCACCGGTGGTGTTTTCCCAACATACGATTGCAATTTTTTTAGTTAATGCCTCCCCAAAAGTCAAACCTTAAAAGACACGTATTGGAGTTAAAAGAGTGCTGAATACCAAATTTCATTCGTATCTGTCGCATAATTCATTTTATATGAGCGGAATTAGTCAGTAGTCAGTTGATATCAACGATCTTCACCCACTTTTATCACCTTGATACAGTTTGTGCACGTGATTGAAATACAACTATTGCTTGTCAGGGCACAAACACCGCCTAATTTCCAACAATTTTCAAACTGTTTCGCCGCACAGGTATTTATCCTCATTATCGTGAAATACGCTCACTCTGGCCAGTCTTTAATGCAGACTGCCTGCTTCGTTTACGCTTAACTCTGGTACCAAAGCTAGTGGCCATGCAACAACAATGGAGGAGTTAAATAATTGACTTTCTTACAATGAAGTTACTATGAAGTGTGACAAATATTGAACTTGGCGGGCGGACCACTAGCGTGGACCTTGAATCGTCCCTGCTACCACAGCAACCGTTAAAGTGTAAGCAATCTATATACAATACCAGTTGAAAGTATTGTTATAATCATTGGTAGTATTGTAGGCATCGCCTCTGATTGGATGGCCAAAGTTCGGACAATGACAACGTGAATACCGACGTGCCTATCTAGACACATGTTAGTGTGTCGCCACAAAGCTAAACAACGTTGCCAAAGAAATTGTGTCTACGTCCAATTCACGTAAAACTAACAAAATATCCAAATAAAGCCAAAAACTGGTAAAAAGGCCGCCAAGTTTGGACTGGTTTAGCCGTACAAAGGAGTGATATGAACTAACAAAAAAAAATAATAAAAAATTAAAACAGAACCAAAAACTGATAAAGAGGCGACTAAGTTGAGAATGGTTCGGCCTGAGTGACATGAAATTAAAATATTGGAAAAATGGCCACTCAAGCTATAGTTGACGTGGTACATTATTGCGAATCTGCAGGCTAGTTGAGTTGAGCCTAATACACAATTATTTAAAAAAAAAATTAAGTGATATCATACCAAAAAACAAAAGTGGTAAAAAGAACCGCCAAGTTCCGGATGGTTCCGAAAGGAGTAATAGCAACACACCAAAACATTCGCCAACTTAATTGCACCGAACAATACTTTGGACGTTAAATGAAAACTTCAACATTGCTACCGAAAGTAGCAATGTCCAAGTTTTCATTTAACCTTCGAACTATTAAGCGGTGCGATTAACTTGGCGAATGTTTTGGTGTGTTGTCACTACTTTGAAGGGCCGAACCATTCGGAACTTGGCGGCCCCTTTTTACCAGTGGAAAGCTCGAACTACGTTCAGGGAGAAGCGTATGTGTGCGTGGTCTCAAACGGGCGGAAAACTATGGGTTCCACCAAGAATTTATAGGGTTTGGGAGGAGAATTTGTAACTCTAAAACGTCCCTATTGAAACACGTTAGACTCGTCCCCATTAGTTCAGTCCGTGTTTTCAGAGGGCGCCACGTGTTCTATCTAGCAATTTTTGCTAATTTTTCAGCCCAAATCTAAAGTAAACTAAATTACAACTAAGCTAGGCTGAATAATAACTAAATATAAGCTAGTTTTGTTTAGTTTAGTTTAATTTTAGGCTTGAAACAGTAGAAATTCCCACAGAAAACACGTGGCGCCCTCTATAAACTAAGACTGAACTAATGTGAATGTATCCAAGACGTTTCAGTATGGGTCTCGGTCACAAATTCTCCTCCCCAACCCTATAAATTCTTGGTTCCACTAACTACGCAACATTACAAAATGAAAGACCAAGGCAAATCTCTTCCCCTCCTACGCAAAGAAAATTCCTCAAAACCCTTTCAATTGGCCTGATGAAGAAATTTTACTTTGGTGCTACTCCTTTGGAAACGACATTTTTGTGAACGATACATCCTGTCCCTCCCTTTCCACTCTCCTCCTCCCTACTTGCTCTCTTCATTCCTCCCCCGCTCCTTCTCTTCTCCCCTCTACTCCCGAGTACTACTCCCTCTACTCCCAATAAGAACACCACGGTCCGTAGCAATGGTCTAGTTTTTCATTTGACGTCTGAATTAATAGTGGGTGGGATTAGCTTGATATCACTACTTTCTAACGGGAACACTTTTCGGTTCACGTTGGTACACCATGTAGAAACTTGGTGGCAGCCATTTTGTTCTCACATCTAATTGGCTGAAACTTCGCAGGTTCTTTGACCCGTGTGGGTTTTATTGCAGATTCCACGATTTTCGTATGATTTTCGTTAGTTTTGTTTTTGTGTGCATTTTTGATAACGAACTTGTACGCAGTAGCCGTTTGTTTCGGTTTTTTTTTTTTTTTAATACTGCAATTTTTACAAACGCACTTGGTCGCAACTGATAATCATGTTGGGTTATCTTTAACGGCAAAAGGGAACACATTGTGTTAGAATAGTTGCTAGCAATTCTTGACGTTTACGTAAGTAACAGTACTACACCAAGCAATAAGCACACAACACTCACGCATTAAGTGTTTTTAATGTTTTAACTTATGTACGCACATTTTTACTTGATTCAGAGCATGTTCAATGTCGTCAGCATTATTTTTCATGCTACTTATCCTTACATTTTTTGGGGGTAGAGAAATTATTACTAGGGCCGTCATTTTCGCTGTCGACATAAAGGAGCGGGCTCCGCTTTTTTCCTGTTTGGATGTTTGGCTAAAAGGGTCGGCCTTTGAAAGTAGTGATATCATTCCACCAGCAAAGGCGGTCAAGGTATTTTTTTTTTCATTTATTTTAAATTAATTTCTTTTGAGCCTAAGTCAGCCGAAGCAATTTAATGCTTGTATGGCTGAACCGGCTCAATTTTGAACAGCACCAGACTTTTGGAGAAGAAGAAATTTCTGGTAAAGGGAGGTGCCAGTCTGGGAATTCGATCCGGGAAACCTCCGATAGCTAGCTACTTAGCTGGAGAGTATCATGAAAACGTTATTGATCCATCTTTCTCCCCGTGAATGTGGATACTCATCCTTTAACTTTTAGTTTGTCTTTATCACTGCACTTTTCCCTTACCTTTTCCACAGTTTGAACTTCGGGTGCGTTAGGATTTAACCTCAACATGACAAAAATATTAAGGCTGGGCCGATCACCTTTTTTCTTCCCGAGCCGATCATTAAACGAAACTGGCCGATACCAAATCCCGATCCGATTACCGATACCAAATCCCCCAATGACATTAAAAAAAATTGCTTTGTAATTTCGAAACAATAAGAGACAGCTGCTTGGGGTTTGGACTATTGGAAAGGGGGTGAAAAAAAGTCGAAAATGGTGCATTCCAACGTCAAAATCGGTCGACGAAATGTGAAAGTGTCTTCAATTTGGTTTATTACCGATCTCTCTGGATTTTATATACCGATCCCGATTTCTACCGATATTGCAAAGGTCGGTAAGTAATTACGTGAGGCATTTTGAATCAGTAATCGGGATCGGCCCAGCCCTACAAAATAAGCTTTTGGTTGCTTACAGTTAACAGGCACATGTTTGCTAGTTGAGGCCAGAAGAGAATTCAACTTCCCACCCGTTTTGAAACTCTCAGTCCTCTTATAACAATACAGCACGACGGGATCGCAACAATGAACGAGGACGAGGAGTGCTGGGATCCAAGATTGAGGGCTGGGATCCTGGACATCAACAATCAATCTTTCAACAATCATTCTTCTAACAATCGGATGTCTTTAACAATTAGAAAAGGCTTCGCCGTCTCGTTGTTGTTTGGATTTTTGCTCTTGCTGTTGGTCCATTTTGTCACCCTGATGATTCGTCAACCCCATGTCCGATTCCGGATTTTTTTTGATAAACCTTGTCCGGACTCCCCGTGCTACTGCATGCAGAGTTTGGTTTGGATAATCCTCGTGGTTTTCGCATGATGCGTCGTCTAAGATTACATTGGAGTGTCTTCACCAACAACAATTAGTAAAGGCGGTATCCTTTACTTTTAAGGTTTAACCTCGACCTTCCGTGTTAAAGCCGAAATTTAGATGCTCAATTTCTCTGCTGTCTTTCAATACTTTCCTCTCAAATATAGTACACAAGATTTGCTGGACTCGTGAACGTGTGTACCAAGTTTTATAAATTTCTTATTTGTCACATCGGAGATCTGGACTGAAGCTACAATCGTGATTTTCTTGCTTGTTTTCTTGTGCTTGTACTTGGCATGACACGTTTCTACTAGTACGCTCTCTACAGATCAAACTATTTGTCCTGTATAGCTAATTCTTAGCTCATTTTACATATTGCTGTAGATGTGCCCTTTCCATAAGGCCGTTACTAAATGGTCGAGTGATTCAGGGGTTAGGGACCTCTAAACGACCAGATGATTGTTTTACATTGTTTTAAACATTGTTATTATGCACAACGCCAATCAGCAAACGCCAGCTGCAAGACAGAAAATTAAAGGTTTTTTCCCCCATATTACTTTGTGCAAACCGTAATTGATAAAGATACAAAACATTAAAACAAGCTAATCTAAACTACAAGGTACGCCAAAGTAGCACGAATTTGAAAACAAAAACGAACTCCTTTGACGAGTAAGGTACGGTTTAACTGATCCGAAGTCAAAACAGCAAAGGAACACAAATAAATTTTCCTGTAAGGTTTCAGATACTGCAGTATTGCTGCGTTGTTTAGTCCACGTGAAATCTTACTGCTGCATCCAACCGTTATACAAGTAAATACAATTAAAGCCAGAGCCCAAATATCAAAACTTTCATGCCCAAACAAAGGCAGAATAATGTATGGCGACAAACTCTTATTACTTTCTTGGCTAAATTTGTTCAGTGTTCTTCATTCACATCGTCTAATTTCCGTTCATCACTTTACTATTGATACATGCATAATTTTTTCAAGATTTTCAAGCACTTTTCCAGGAAAGGAATTTCATTATCACCTTCCAGGACAAACCCAGGTTTTCAAGGACTCGCACAAACTTTGAATTACCTGTAGAGCTGTATTAAACACTAAGGGCGCCTGCGCACCGAGTGGCCAGGTCACGCGGCCAGTGGTCGTGGCGGCCAAAAAACACGGCGACTGGCCGCGCGGCCACGTCCGTTTTTCATTGATAATTCTGGATCACGTCGTGAAAAATGAATCTGAAGCAAGTATGGCCGCCTGCACGCCGCCAGCTGCGACCAAGTGCGCGTTGCTACATACACCATAAGCATTCTCTTTGGCCGCAGCGGCTTTGTCGCTGTGTGCGCGGTGGCCCTAAGGCGATTAGTTTTTTAACATTTTCCAGCGATATCGTTTAGCCAACTAGAATGCACCAATCATTAGCTGATCTACTGTATCTTCTACAAAAGTAAAATTACATTTGAATACAGCAGTAAGGTTTCACGTGGACTAAAGAGTACAGTATATTACTGCAGTATCTGAAACCTTAGAGACAAGTTTATTTGTGTTCTTTGCTGTTTTAACTTCGGATCAGTTAAACCTTACCTTAAGCAAGCTCGTTTTTGTTTTCTAATTGCAAATAAAAACGTCAAGTATGCCGTACAAATCGGGCTATATGGTTGAAGTTTCACTTTACTTGTTAAAATGTATAAGGATACAAATTTATGATTTTTATTTGAGATCATCAAATGTACAATTCAGAAAATTGCATCTGTTTTAGTGCTGCTGTGGTTTACCAATTAAATTACTGTTAAAACACAAGCATTTACAACAGATTCAATTTTTCTGAATCGTAGACTTGATTATTTCAATTAATAAATCATCAATTTTTATCCGTGTACATTTTAACAAGTGAAACTTCAATCATATAACCCTTTTTTACGGCACACTTACCGTTTTTGTAATCTGTGTACCTTTTTATGGCCCCCATGGCCCCACTGCCAGTTTCAGTAGTGAATTCGGTTTTGGCCGAAACCAAATCACTGGTATCGGTAGTGGTTTTGCTTTCGGCCGAAAGTGAAAAAAAAAATTGGTTTCGGTTGGCCACTAGGACTAACAACTCTCTTCGAGATGGACGATTCACGTACGGCTACCGCAAGCTCGAGTGTGTTCCGACCTTCTGAAGCTGCGATAGCCGCAGTCGGCCGCACCACCGCGAAATCCGTCAGTGGTGTGTCACCTTAGACCAACTCACTCTTGTCACACGAGTTAAACGGGAAAACCGGGGGAAAACCTTCGGAAATAGTTTCGATCTCCCATGATGCAAGGTCGCGCTGCCAGTCTCCTAACAGTATCGGGCGCACGGGCTGTGTATGGCGGTGAAAGTAGGTGACTCGTCCATCTCGAAGAGTGTTGTTAGTCCAAGGTTAGCCAGTTGGCTGCATGGTGTAGCACGAGCCGTGGAACAAGTGGTTAAGAGTTATTTTGGAGACTCCATCTTTAGCCCATATTGTGAATTTAACATTTCCGTCAATTGTGGACTTCAGTCATAATCTTACAGAAGAAAATTTCAGCGGTTCATCGATTACCAGCCTTTAGGAAACTTATTTGCAAGCCAAGCCAACATCACAATGGCGGCATTTCCATTTCGTCAGGAGTTTAATGTGTGCAAATCGCGAATGTCCAACTTTTCAAACTGATTATTAAAAAAAAAAGCGCTTGATCTTAATCTTTTTAAACTTTCAATCAATACCTTTCTTGCAAAACATATCGTAAATTAAACGCACAAATTACGCAATATGCAAAATAAAATTTAAGCGAACAGTATAGAGATAACCAAAATTCCCATTTTAAAAAGTTAGATGCGAGTGACTGCACTGGTGTCAGCAGGGTGCTTCCGACCCGAGGATACTTACGTTCCCGTACGAAGCACCACCCCCCCCCTCCCCCCCACCTACAGAGAACTATTTGGGAATTATGCAGAAAACATCCTTTTGCTGCTAGCAACTTATTTCAGCTCATTACCACTCATTTTATCGTTTAGGTTCGGAAAATCACAACGAAAACGTGAGCAAAAACATGTTAAAACGCGACTTACTGTCACATTACAATGCAGCCATTCTGTGCGAAGAGAGGGCAACGAGAAAACCTGATTTCGACCAGAACATTACCAAATGGAAATTAACGCTGGCCGGAACAAGTTTTTGGTTAGGGTTTTATTTCTATACCAATATTTCTTTATAGTATGAAATATCGTCCGCAGGGGCGCGCTTCGCGCGCACTATTATATACATCGAGAATTTGTGTAATCAGAAATAGTATGACTCAAGCATTTGTGAAACAAGGAACAAATTATGCCACTTCCTGGTTTCACAAATGCTTCCGTCATACTTTTTCTGATTACACAAATTCTCGATGTATATGATTGTCTGCGCAAAGCGCGCCCTTGCGGACTGCGACTCCGGTTACAAATATCGATATACACCGTCTGCCAGGGAAAGTGATAATTTCCGTTTGGTAATGTTCTGGTCGAAACCAGGTTTTCTTGTTGCGTTCTCCATCTCACAGAATGGCTGCGTTGTCAGCGTAGCTCATGTGAGTAGCGTTTTAACATGTTTTATCATAATTTTTTTTTAAATAAATAAGCGTTTGCCCACGTTTTCGTTGCGATTTTCTGAACTTGAACGACAAAAGGAGTGTTAAGTGAGCTGAAATTAGTTGCTAGCTGCAAAAGGATGTTTTTTTGCATAATTAGCGTACCCTATTTGGTGAGATGTTTCCGTTATGTTTTTCTTATCCAGAACAGGAATTGAATTTTTGCAATGAAGCAGCCTCAAGGTCAAGGCTTGAACACAGAGTGTAGCAAAGCGATTACAGCTGAGATAACTGAACGACCAGAAGATAAAGTTAGCTGCAGAGATTGCTTTTTTTTTTTTTTGCAGCAGCAGCAGCACAATGCTGCTGAAAATAATCCTATATTGTTCTCTTAGCGCCACTGGAATTCAGTTCTCCCTAAAATTGTTACATCGATTTGCTTTTCGCACATTATAAACTGAGAATGACATCGGACATACAGCAACAAATTAGGGTAATTATGGAGTTTAAGCGAACCACTCCACATCACTCAATTTTTTTACTAATCGACGCATATCATCATCCTCTTGCCAAATCACATTAAAAAACCGGGGGAAACGTGTTTTAAGGTGTAAAATTAAATATTAAAAACACGTAAAACGATAGTTACGATCGTGTTGAAGCGCCGGCCATATCGCAGAAGACAGAGTAACGAGAAAACCCGATTTCCATCGCAATGAACGGAGACGGAAATTACCTAACCCAACCTAACAAACCTAACCTAACCTAACAAACCTAACCTAAAAAAAATAACAAAAAACGCAGACAGCATAGTTTGGAACATTACTTTCCGTTTTCGCGATGTTACCTTTTCGTGCTACTCTGAATCCCGGAACATGTCCCCCGCTTTACACGGCCGGGCCAACCGTGTTACGTGGTTAAAAAACGTGTTTGGAGAGCTAAAAAACGTGTTTACATAACCAAAAAAACATTTTTCCCCCATTTCCCCCCAAAATTGATCGATTTATCGAGGTTCGCTTAAACTACATAAATACCCAAAGTAGCAATTCATTATTCATACCTAAATGTGGCATCAGGATGTAGTAGCGGTCATCAGCTTGTTCCACGTATCCTACCTCCTTGGCCTTCTGCAGGATCGACAGGATAAATGACGTCAGCTTGGATTCTTTTAAATAGCTTGGAATGTTGTACGAATTCCTCAGCTGTTGACGTATATCTTTCACGGATGGTTTCATGCCGAGGAGACAGTTAAATTCACTGAGAGTGAACATCACCGATCGTGACAGCCGATCAAAAGTGTCTTTATCCATTTCTTCCTCCATTGGGTCGATCTCCATTTCTTCTTTTCACTGCCTTTTCAAGATTTTATACGATTGGGTGGTTCTCAATTTTACTCTCGACTCATAATTTAGCGGTGGAAAATCAGGCCTAAATTAGGGTTAACTACGGGTTGATCAAAGAAATATCTATGTCATTCCGCCAGAGTCACCCTAAGAATTTTGACGATTTCTCCCTACAGCTGCACTGTCGCCTTCCTGCTTGTCGTGGCGTAGCATACTTTAATATTGTTGTAAGCATCGTAACAATATACAGCGACAACGAATGCATTTTGCTTTTTTTTTTAGGTAATTAGAAAACAAAAATGAACTCGTTTGTTGCTTAAGGAAAGGTCTAACTGATCCGAAGTCAAAACAGAAAAGGAACACAAATAACTTTCCTGTAAGTTTCAGCTACTGCAGTGTTGCTGTGCTGTTTAGTCCACGTGAAACCTTACTGCTGTATTCAAATGTTTTCATCATTTTTTCTTTTGCACACGATAGGTCGGCTAAAGATTGGTGTATTGTACTTGGCTAAACGACAATGCTGAAAAATGGTTAAAAACTAATTCTGTTTGTGTAAAGCCCAACAGGCAATTCAGGGTTCAAACGAGTCCTTGAAAACGTTGAAATGTCCTGGAAAATAATAGTAAAATTCCGTTCTCGAAAAATATTGTATGTATTATCAGGAGAGATATGAACAGGAAGGAGACGATTTGACTGAAGAACACGGGCAAATTTAGACCACAAAATAGACGAGTGCGTAGCCGTACATTACTCTTCCTTTGTTTCGGCACAAAGGTTTTGCAAGTTGGGCTTTGGTTTTAATTGTATTTACATGTATAATGGGGTGAACGCGGCAGTAAGGTTTCACGTGGACTAAACAGCGCAGTATGGCAAAACTGCGGGATCAGAAACCTTACAGAGAAGTCTATTTTCGTTCCTTTGCTGTTTTGATTTTCAGAAAATTTTGTGAATTTTTAGAAAACTTTGAGTTTTCAGAAAATGGACAGGAGGCATTGTTTTTGGGTTTTTTTTTTTGGGGGGGGGGGGTTTGTTTTAGGGAACACGAACCAAAACTGGGTTATGTGCCCCACGACGATGAGAGGTAAAATTTAGCTGGGGAAATCCGAGTGGAAAATCCAGGATCTTTAACATGCCACAATAAACGTGAGCACGAGTCACCACAGAGCCGTTGTTCTCCTCCCGAAAATGCTCGGGGATTGCGTCCTGAGGCCTGGACCTCCCGGAGGCGGAAGAAATGTTTGATTGGGGCTGTCGCCCGGAGCCATGCGTTCACCCTAATAATATATTATCCACCCAAAAACCTAAGCTGGTATGAAAAACTGCCAAGTTTGCAAAAACGATAGTGAAGGTAGTGATATCATTCAACCAGGGAAAGACCGCCAAGGTCAATCTTATTAGCCAAGTTAACCGTTCGACTAATAGTTCGAAAGTTAAATGAAAACTTGAAGGTTGCTACTCGCTGTAGCAATCTTCAAGTTTCCATTTAACGTCCAAAGTATTATTTGGTGCGATTAACTTGGCTATTAGGATTGACCTTGGCGGCCTTTCTTTGGTTGAATGACATCACTACCCTCAAAGGACGATCGTTTTTAAAAAATTGGCGGGTTTTTATACCAGTTTTGGTTTGGGTGGATATCACAACTTTCATAGGACTGTGAACGTACATAAGGTTACACCGTCTTCATCTGTACCTTTTTTCTAGAATTTTTTTCTAGAATTTTATTTCTATAAATTTTCACATTTATAATTTTCTAATTTACTATTGCCATTTGTTAGATACCCCAAATTGACACGGCTTAGTTTATTGTATGACCATTTTCATATGCTTAAGTTGATTCAATCCCATTTTTTCACACACTGGCTAACAATCGCTGATTTCGCTCACTCAGTCAACGCATCCCCTTCAGTTGTTTTGTTTATCATATCAAAAACCAAAACTGGTAAAAGGGACCGCCAAGTTTCGAATGGTTCGGCCCTTCAAAGGAGTGATATCAACACACCAAAACATTCGCCAAGTTAATCGCACCGCTTAATAATTTGAAGGTTAAATGAAAACTAGCACATTGCTATTTTCGGTAGCAATGTTCAAGTTTTTATTTAACGTCCAAAGTATTATTCGGTGCGATTAAGTTGGCGAATGTTTTGGTGTGTTGATATCACTCCTTTGAAGGGCCGAACCATTCGAAACTTGGCGGTCCCTTTTACCAGTTTTGGTTTTTGATATGATATCACTCCTTTTTTTTTAAATTGTGTATTGACTCAACTCCCCTACCGTGCAGATGAGTAATAAAGTGCCACGTCAACAAGAAATTGGTTTTCAACAATTTGTCCTTTTGCCTATGGCCGAACCATTCTCAACTTAGTCATCTCTTTATTGGCTTTTGGTTTGGTTTTAATTTTGTTGTAATTGTTGTATTTAGTTAGTTTTGGTGTGTTGATATCACTCCTTTGAAGGGCCGAACCACTCTCAACTTGGTGTCCTCCTTACCAGTTTTTGGCTTTGTTTACTTTGCTTTGTTTTTATACTTGGTTTATTTTTCGTGAACTGGACGTGAATACAATTTCTTTGCAACGTTGTTTCGATTTATCGTGATACACTAGTGTGTGCTTAGGCACGTACGTCAGTATACCCGTTCTCATTGTCGGAACTTTGGCCGTCCAATGAGAGACGAATGCCGACAATACTAACAATGGTTATAACAATATTTTCGTACTTACGCGCCCTCCCACGCCATCCCTGTTACGCCCCAGGCTCCAAACCATAAAAGGTACGCAGTTCGTATTGTACTGCACCCATTCGTCCAATTTCATAGCTGGAAGCCTTCCCGTTATCTCGGAATCGATGAATAATCACCATATGGGATTTAACATGGGGATGAGCGGACTAGCTAGCTAGGTAGGTAGTAACACATTTTCAACGTTATTGAGAGGCAGATCTTGCATTGAAAGCAGCGTAGCTGGCATTCAAACACGAGTTAATTTTTGTTAGGTGGGTCATTGCTCTCGATTTCAACACAATTTAAGCTTTTGTACCGCATTATTATTTTTCCCCAAGTACCTGAAATGTGCCCAACTATGCTTCAAGATATAAGACACTGACGCAATGGCGTCGCGCTACAATGGTTTACAACCTCGACAATTGAATTGATGTGATGTTTGTTGTGATGTTTGTTGCCTAACTTGGCGCGACACACTAGCGTGTGTCTAGATCTCAGCACCTTCCCCTTAATTTTTCAAGATTTTGTTCACATTTAGTCATGCAGAAACCCTTCAAGGTCGCTCTTACTAAAACAGCAGAACGCGAAGCATTTTATTGTTGGGTTATTAATAAAAACCCCGTTAGCTCGTGGATGCTCGCATTGTTGCGTATAACCATTATCTTGTGTAACATGAAGGGGCCGTGTGAAATACCACAGACTCATTGCTCATGGCTAGCGAAAAATTGAAAACGCCTGCGTAGCTGAATTTTTGCACACGGATGCTTGGTGACTTGAGCGTGGTCCTTTTGTTGGTTTGGGGGTTGTAAGGGTCAGGACAAACGCGTGGGAGGGTTTTGAAATTCGCCACCAGCGAATTTAAATTTCGTTTCTTTTCCGAGTTGCAACCAAAGATTTCAAGCAACAATGGCTTCAACAATCAACACTGATCCTTAGATTTATTGTAAAAGCCTGGATGAACTAAAATCTGAACTGTAACGAAGGACAAAATAAAGAAACATTAACGTTGCCGTGGATTGCGTAAGAACAAAGCATGTACGTTAGATGATGGTTACGCAACAATACGAGCATCCACAAGCTAACGGGATTTTTGTTAATAACCCAAAAATAAAATGCTTCGCGTTCTGTTGTTACCAGCTAGGACGATATATGGTAACAGCGACCTTCGGCGGTTTCTGCATGACTAAATGTCAACAAAATCTTGAAAAAAGACGCAGGGATAAACAAAACAACTGAAGGGGATGCGCTGATTGAGTGAGCGAATAGAACGAAATCAGCGATTGTTATCCAGTGTGTACAAAAATGGGATTGAAGCAACTTAAGCATGTGAAGAATGGTCATACAACAAACTAAGCCGTGTCAATTTGGCTAATCTAATGGATAATTGCCAATGGTAAATTTGAAAATTATAAATGTGAAAATTTATAGAAATAAAATTCCTCTAGAAAAAAAGGTACAGATGAAGATAAGACTGTGTAAGCTTATGTGCGTTCACAGTCCTATCAAAGTTATGATATCCACCCAAAACCAAAACTGTTAGGAAAACCCGCCAAGTTTCCAAAAACGATCGGTCTTTTGAAGGTAGTGGTATCATTCAACCAAGGAAAGGCCGCCAAGATCAATCCTATTAGCTAAGTTAATCGCACCCAATAATACTTTGGACGTTAAATGAAAACTTGAAGATTGCTACAGCGAGTAGCAATCTTCAAGTTTTCATTTAACTTTCGAACTATTAGTCGGTGCGATTAACTTGGCCCGAGTTTGTTTGCCATGACGATTAATGATATCTTAGTGGATCTGTGTCACCATACCAATGTGGTTGCTTATGCTGATGACGTTGCTGTTTGGGTGGTACGAGCTTATGTAGCCTCACATATTACTGACATGCAGCCTGTTGTTGGTTCAGCGGATGATCTTCTCACACGAGTCGCGGATTGTCGCGGATTGTCGCGGATTGTCGTAGTTGAGGCTATTGTCTTTGCTTGTGGTACCCCTGTTTGAAACGAAAAGACATTCGACAAGTTTTGAAGTTCGGTTATTTAACTTTTCATTGAACTTGGCAAAATAGCTTTGAGTTTTGATATCACCATGTTGGCCCATCAAAAGAGGTTAGGTTTTTTTGGGGTGTTGCTGAACTCTCAGCTTTCGTCACTCTGGTGAAGTCACTGCAGTGAAACCGAGTGTCTCTGAGAGGCTGAGAACCCTTAAGGCATTGTCTCGTAATCGCCTTACTGCCAACCGCTCGTTGTCTCTTCCTTCTTTCGTGTATATGTCAGGCAGGAGTTGACTTCCACCTTCCTTAGTTAGCAGGTTCGCGACGTGTCACTGATAGCCTGCAGGTCTCCATCAGTATGTGCCTTCATGTTGTCGCTAGTTGTCTTTCTTCGAAACAAGTTTCTGCTCTTCTCGTTGAAGCAGGTGAGATTCCTGTTCGCCTCCGAGCTGCTGTCGGGTCTCTGTCTCCATGGTCTGAGCCGAGGAGTAGAGATCTTTTGATCAGATTTTTACTGACTACCACTCCCTGGGTCCGCTAGCTCCTGTCAGTCTGGGTGCAGCAGGTCTGGGTGTTACTCTGCTGTTAGACCCGTTGCCTAAAATTTCCTTGTCCTTTTTTTCTGTCCCCCACCCTGTCCTTGGGTATGGGCTGTCGATCTTAATCGAACTTTCCTCTCCCAGCCCAACCTGTCCACTGTGGAAGTTTGTCGTGATGACTCATTCCATCGTGAGTACTGGGAGCGGGAGGGGTCGGAGTCTTTATCCCTAGTCTGAAGTTCTGCATGAGCCGCTTCCTTGATCGTATGCCATCTGTTTCTTTGTGCGAGCAGGTTGCCATTTCTATTGCTCTTGGTGTTAGTCTCCAGATTCGGACTCCCCAATTTTGTGATTCGGTCTGGCTCTGTGTCCTGCATCCGGTTGTTAAGACGTTCCTTTGAGGAGTTTGCTGTCAGTCACCCTCTTGTGTTAGACATTGGCTGGAAGCTATTTCAGGCGCAGCGTCTTGGTACGGTCTCTTTGTCCTGGGTTCCAGGTCACAGTGGTGTGTCTGGGAACGAGGTTGTTAATGAGTTAACCTCTGCTGGGTATGTCTACCGTCACATCCTGTATCTGTTCCTGTTATACGGCGCAGCCATTGGGAAACAGAGTGGTCTGATGGCATAAATGGGAGTGCCTTTTTTTCCATTCATCCTATGGTAGTGTCTCCCGAGGCTTCTCGGCACCCTTCCCCGAAATGCAACTAAAACTGTGTCCAGACTCCAGATTGGTCACTCCTTCTTACGTGGTCATGCCTTTGGGCTTGGGTGGTCTGTGACACTGGCCTGTTTATGTGGTGCCGAGGAGACTGTTCTTCAGTTTTCGTGTGTTGAGCCCTTGCTGTCCACGCTGCGTCAGTCTTCGCTAGCAAGGTTCGGTTCGGAAATGATCTTTAACCGACTCTTGAGGTCCCCCCCTACTCACTCGACTTGTTCCCTCTCTCACTTCCGCACCATTGCTGCCTCTGTCGTACGTCTTGGGAAAGTTTGTTTCTCTCCAGGAGTGTTATTTGATGCTATTAGAATCTGCACTTGCTGGTATCACGTGTTGGTTAGATTTATTTAGAATTATTCATTTGTCTATTCATTTATGTTGTTCTTGTTTATTACGTGTTAGTGTGTAGTAGAGCCCATGGTTTAGTGCCATTTGTGCTCTTGATGAACCCATTAAATCCGTTAACTCGTTGTTGAGAACCAAAGTGAAACGATCCTGGTTTTCACTTAAATCTTCCAGTTTTAAGCTTTAGGGTACTACTAAGTCTATAATTTTGACCATTGGGTGACAGAATGACTTTAGTTCTTCAATGCGGGTTTCGGTAGGCCAGTTGAATTGTTTCCAGATTGTTTTCCTCGATTATTTTACTTTATTTACAACGCCTAAAGGGCTATACCAACCACATTCCTTTTCTAATCCTTACACCCAGCTATACAACGTATACAGACACACAGTCATACTATCAAAAGGCCAAGACCACAATGCCAAGGACTACGTACCCGCGTTTACTGCAACTGGCAGCAACAATGAAGAATCAACTATGACAACTACGAGTGAAACACGCTAAATCTAGACACACACTAGTGAGCTGCTATCAAGTAATGGTCATGAGCAGAAGCATGGGCATGAACGTGGAAAAAATTGCGCGGACCAGGTACGATAAGCTAGACATACCCCAATACAAACTGATTTCATTATCTGATATTACCAAGGACTAAAAACAATCACCGTTCCCTGGAATTGGAGTTCAAGTTGTAGTGCTTTCGTTCGAGGAACTCTAATCCGTTTTTAAATTTGTGTGCTTTCAAGCTGCGAGTTCCATAACGATATACGAGCCGATTTTTTTTATCTAAACAGAGGCAGTTTTTTGTTCAGTTAATTCGATCAAACCAAGACAACTCTGCCAAGTTTACCATATGCTTTGGCCGTTGCAAGTGATGATATCAAAGCGCAAAGCTGTTTTGCCAAGTTCAATGAAAAATTAGAGGCAGTTTTTTGTTCAGTTAATTCGATCAAACCAAGACAACTCTGCCAAGTTTACCATATGCTTTGGCCGTTGCAAGTGATGATATCAAAGCGCAAAGCTGTTTTGCCAAGTTCAATGAAAAATTGACAAGTTGTTTTGTTCAACCGAACAAAACTTGGTGAAATCCCTTTTCGTTTCCTTTTTTTTTGTGTGTGTGTGTGATCTTTCCAATAGTTAGCTTTGAAGTTTGCCGTAGTTTTCGAAATAACGAATGTAGAAACAAGTCGTTTAATGTTTGTTTTCTGTTTTCGAATTAGACATCGCAGTGAATTTTCATGATTGGTTGTTTGTTTGTTTGATTTGACTGGGAGAGAAAAAGGAGGGTAAGGGGTGTTAAAAAAAGGATTTTTGCTGAGGGGGGGGGGGGGGGCGAAGACAGAAAAAGAGGAGCTTCGGAGCAAAAATCAGCTTTGTGAATTGAAGCGAAATGGAGCACTAGTACTTTAGGAAATGCGTTCCGGCCCCTACCCAAACTCTGCCACTGGTTCGAGCTGTTACTTTGATGGGGAGGCGATTGATTGCTAAACATTGGGGAACATGATGAAAGAACGAAGTCTAAAAAAAAAAGGAAACGAAACGAAAAGGCAATTCACCTTTGTTTTGTTCGGTTATTTAATTTTTCATTGAACTTGGCAAAATAGCTTCGAGTTTTGATATTACCACTTGCAATGCCCAAAGCATTTGGCGGAGTTTTTTACCACTTGAGGGTTTTTTTTTTTTGGTTTTTGTGAACGGTTTCGACTTGAGTTTTGCTTGTTTCATTATTTCTTGGAGCCTTAAGTACGTTGAAGCAGGAGTGGCATAAAGGTAAGCTAGCCTGGCTCCACGGAGTTCATCTCTCGTCCTGGCCAATGAGGCCAATTGTGGAACGAATAGTTGTAACTATTTCCCAGCAAGTGTTGCCTTTTTTGTCTCTGTACTACTTTTTGCAATAATAATTGATCTCATCCTTTTTCTGTTGTCATTGCTGCTGTTCCGATGAAAACCGTCTTTTCGTTTCAAACGACCGTTCTAATTTCGTTGGCATTGCACTCGGTAGCGACGTTTCAATATTTTTTTTAATGAATGTTAAAGATAATACCGGCAACAAACAAGACACACGGACGCTACTTTCCGAAAGGGTTTAAATGGTTTTTTTAGCGGACGCTAACTGAGTAAGCGAGCGTTTCGACACTTTCAATTGGTGGCCCCTTTACCAGTTTTTGGTTTAAAATTGTTTTGTCGAAATTTCACTGTTTATCACTCCTTTTAAAAGCCGAACCACTCTTAACTTGGTCGCCTCTTCAGTTTTTTTGTTTATTTTTCGCGAATTGGGCGTGTACACAGCCAACGTTTAGATTTCTCAAAACTTACTAGTGTGTGTCTAGATAAACACGTCAGTATACACTGTCATTGTCAGAACTTTGGCCGTCCAATGAGAGACGATGCCGACAACACTACCAATACTTTCGTACTTAAAAGCCTATCCACTTCCTTTTCGTTATACCCCCAGGCTACAAACCAGCATACGGGACTATCTGGTCTTGATGTAGTTGTAGTTTTGTGTAGAAACTCATTCCCTTTTGACCTGCAGACGTGGACAATATAACGAAATCAGCTTTTTGAGAAACAATCATCTCAATATTAGACCATTCCCAATTCTTCAAGCAAGCGCCGTCAAGGGACACTCGGGACTCCATACTACTTCCTTTTGGAAGTTTTCGTAGCAATATTATTTACGCCCAGATGCTTTAAATCACCAGTTGGGTCTCAGTTAATAAGATCGGCTGCTACAGGTCGCCACCTTTGGCCTATAACAATCGTAACATAATCGCACAATGGTGTGCGAAATTGTGCGAACTGGCGGTGATCCACTATAGTGTGTCTAAAGCTTCCTCATCACGTTACCTTTAGGTGTACGTGATTTGTTTCACCAGCAGTCAATAAAGTTTAAAACAATATACAACAATAAAACTAATCGCTCAAACTCCATAACGGCACGACAAACTGAAATTCCTTTTACGAAAAGGGGAAGTGCAAGTGTCTATGTACAATTATCTAAAAACCAGCTTTCTTCGACTATGGTTTGATCTGTGGAGTGAACACTATAAACGTGTCCATATAAGTTCACCACATGAAAAACACGATCCAGCTCAAGTCCAGATCACCGATGGGAAGTCATTATGTTGGCATACTTGTGGTACACTTGGTATATAAAGTTTACACCGAATTTGATTGAAGAGTTTATCTCCCATGATAAAGTCGAAATTTCGATCTATGTCAAACCTTACAATAAAGGCTACCTGCTTTACCAATTAGAAAACAAAAAGCCCCCTCGACGTATTTGCTTGTCTCGCGGCCAAATCATCGAACTAGTTTAATGTTAGGTTTAACTGAGCCGAAGTCAAAACAGCAAAGGAACACATTTTCCTGTAAGGTTTCAGGTATTGCAGTGTTGCTGTATTGTTTAGTCTACGTGAAACCTTACTGCTGTATTAATTTTTTTTTATATTCTTTACGTTTGCACACGATAGATCAGGCTATTGATTGGTTATTATACTAGGCTAAATGGCATTACAGAAATATAATTAAAACAGTGCTTAGCAGTCCTGCAGGTAATTCAGGGTCCTTGAAAACCTAGAAAATGTTCTTGAAAATAATGAAATTCCAGGCCTGGAAAGTGCTAGAAAAATTGAAAAAAATGATGTATCATCAGTAGGCTGATGGAAAAGAAGAAAACTTTACTAAGAACCCTGTCAAATTTAGCCCTAAAAGTAGTGTGCAAGGTTTCACGTGACCTTACTTTAAATCACCAAGAGAGTTCTTTTGTAATTTGTGATACTTTGGCATACCATGTTGGAATTCTGTACTCCTTGCAAACACCGAATTTCGCTCGCTCATTCGGTGCCAAGACCTTCTGGGACCCAGACCTGAACGGTGTTATCAACCCAACTACAAGACGCCTTTAACCGATTAGAAAACAAAAATGAACTCGTTTGAAGCATAAGACAAGGTCTTAACTGATCCGAAGACAAAACAGCAAATGAACACTAATAAACTTTCCTGTAATGTTTCAGATACTGCATTGTTGTTACCTTACTGCTGTTATCAAATGTTTTTACCATTTTTACTCTTGCATAGATAGATCAAGAGTTACTGACTGGTGCATTCTGTATAAACGACATCGCTGGAAAATGTTAAACTAAATCCTCTTAGTGTACTGCGCTACGATCAATCCGTGACAATCTGTGCTCGCGGATTTTCGTAGTCAGGAAGGGGAGAGTTCACAAATAAGTGTCCTACACCTAGTGTACTAGCTTTTCTGCAGTGGTTAACAAAACTTGTACAGCTAGTGTAGCATGCTATTCTTGCAGTGGTTCAGAAGTGGTTCGTGGATTGATTGTTGCCAGCCATTGTTGACACGTTTAGTAACTGAATCACCCTCGCAAGGCAAAATCGGAACTAATTTTTTCGCTCCAACATGGTCATTCCTTTTTTACACCTATGGTAAAATCTGTATTACAAAACTTAGTTACAAGATTTAAATGTCACTTGTTAAAATATACAGGGATACAAATTGATGCATGCAGTCGATTGTAGCTGGCCACTTTGAAACAATTCAACCCATATTGAAAGCCTGCATCTACGAAATAAATACGCCATTCTAGTCTCCAGCTGCCAATTTGAGCTTCGTTTGGTTTAAATCTATACGCGCTTATCTGAAACACCAATTTTTCCTTTACCCTTTAACAATCAACTTTTTAGTTGAAGACAACAGTGAAGGTGGCATGGTTCCCGAATTACAATGTTTAAAACAAGTAAAATAATCAAAATGATCGTTCAGGGTTTCTGTTAACTCCGGAATGGCTCGACCAATCGAAAAGTGGTCTGGGAGAGCATGAAGGCTAGTAGATTTCTATATTTTAGATCAGGTTTTAGATTTTAGGTAGGTGCAATAGTTTTCACGTGTCACATCGAACAACAACAAGTGGAACAGTTTTCAAATTTACACGTGGCTCCCTACGTCTACTCTTGTACAGAATTGCATAAAGGTAGTATAAAAAACTAGCTGGCCACATCTGATCGAAATATATTGAATAGGACCGGAGAAATTAATGTTTTAGTTTTGCTGGAGAGAGGACTATCTTCTATAGTATCGTGTAAGTCCAGGAGAAAGTTGCTTAGAATAACAGTCCAGCAATGTAATAAAATAATTTGATTTTTCCGTGTAGATTTAACTTGCTTTGTGCAGGAGTTTTTCACTTTTTTTGCACAGAAATGTTTGTGGTTTCCATCCTACAACAAATGTACGGCATAAATTCAAATAGGTATTCAACTTGTTCTTGTCTTCACAAGTAGTCACCATTTAACACAAACTTAACAAGTCCCTCATTTAGGCCCACACAAGGAAGTTGAAGTGGAAGTTGAAATCTAGCCATTATCTGGAGCAGGGAATGGTATTACCAAGGGGATAAGTTTGATTTCAATACTGAGAAGAGAATGCTACGACGGAGTTTGAGAGGATTATGTGCAGTATTTATGGGAAATCAGTTAAAATTAAGGTGACTTAACGAGGCTAAGGCATTAAGGTGACGTCGTAGACACGGTGTACATCGGGTTCTGTATATTGAAATACCTTTACCTTTACGCCATTTTGGGGATACGGGCACCGCCATCTTGGTTGTGAGGAGACTTCCGGTTCACTCAGGTGCTCTTGAAGCAAAAACCCGCCCAAGTTTTGAGGTCTTATCAAAACGAGCCAAGTTTACACTCAGACATACGATACTTAAAACTTGGGAGGATTAAACAAACGAAGCTTTAACAATCAGCAAGAGGGCGAGCGGGCTCATTCTTGCCACGGTAGCAAAGAAAAAGGGCGAGCGGCCGACAATGAGAACGGATATGCGCTCTTAAATAGAAACAAACACTTACTTCAATAACGCCGTATGTTAACGCCGGGGAACAACTAGTCATCCATATTCCACCTGAGCAGATTAATCGTTTCTACATTGATGTTGAGCTAAGTCGATCTTAGAGCTAGCATTATTAAAGCAATATGCGTTTGTTAGATAGTTTCCAACGAACCCTGGCTATTCTTAAATAAAAACTACGCCGGTCTAGCCGATTCCCGCTGCTTTAACTTTGGCTCTAATAGTCAGCATTATTGAAGCAATAGTGTTGTTTCTAATTGTCAGGGCGCATATCCGTTCTCATTGTCGGCCGTTCGCCCTTTAGCCCGCTCGCGCTCTTGCTTGGATCCCTTAACCTTTTTAGCTCTGCTCCTTGAGAAGTCTGCTAAGCGAAATATATAGATGACACCCTGGCATCTTTAGACAATTTTTTAATGTAGGTCAAAATCGGTGGCCCAAAAGAGTTTTTTGGGCAAAAGTCTTAATAAAACGATTAATTTTCTTCAGGAAAAGTCCTATTCAATTTTGACCTATTCAAAGTTTTACCCTTCTGGATTAAATTTAATATTTTATGCTAAATTAATGGAAAATTGTACATGCAATGGTACATGGAATGTGTATGCTCATTCCCGACTTATGAACCTTTACTTTTACCTTTAATTACCCCAGATGGCCATACTTAGGCTCCTCTGAAGCGTGGTGATGTATTCTTTCCATCAATGCTAATCACAATTGCGTATCTTAGACCGTCATATGCACACTTAACTACGAACCATCTAGAAATGTCCATCTAGAAAAATTACATGCTCGTAGGGGCACTTTGAAATCGAAAAACGGTATTCTTTCACTGCTATATTACATCATTCAGTGTGTTAAGTTACATAACTGGAGTATTGCTGGAAAGAATGCATCCCCACCATCTAGGGTCATTAGATACCTCATGGCAGCACTTTAAATTCGAAAATCTGCATATTCTTTCGCCGCTATGCCATTAAGACAACCACATTCAACGGTCCCAATTGAAACACAATTACACAATACACAATTGTGCCCCAGTATGTCCATCTAGAGTAATTAGAGAGGTAAAAGCAAAGGTTCATAGTCAGGAATGCTATACATGAATACTAAACCTACTATATTCCCCGTCAATTGGCATAAAATGACCGTCAAAATTGAGGACTTTCTGAAAAAAATTAAATTTTGTTTAGACTTGTATTTTGTGTTTTTTGATCTGATCAACGGTTTAAACGGTTTCCAGGGTGGCAGCATCCATATTCTGGCTAGGGTCATGTAGAAGGCTTACTTCATGCCAAAAAAACTTTATACCTCACTTTAAGGTTCGGCCAATCTTCCACCCAACTAGTAAGTCAGCAGAGTTCAAACAAATGTTATACAGGTATAGTGTAGTACTGCTATTCAGCAGTGCCTAAACAAAACGGCACACATCAGATTTGTACAAATTATGTGAAATTCAATAGTAATTCAACCAAAAGATTATTTTTAACATCTAAACGGATTTTTAGCAAGGGATTGACTAACGGTTAAGTAAATAGAACTTAGGGCCGTACTTGGAAGTGGTGGATCGAGAAAAACGAGCGCTGGGATGAATGTCCCTTTAAATAAGACTTTATTAAACCGAAAATCAACTTGGCTTTTGGTACAAACATTCGTTTAGGGCATTACACGTTTTTAATTTTTTAATTTTGCAGTTAAGTGACAAAAACACAGTGAAGGCAAGACCGAAAAACATAAAATTTCCCCGTTTCTACAGAAATATCAGCAAGTTTGATCTTTTCCACTACAGGCGAATTACTACCATTCCTTTAAATTCACAAAACCTTGTTGGCAGATGGTTAGCCCAAGGTATAAACCTGAATTAGGCTTAAGTCTGGACCTTTTCCCTTCTTTAGACCGAAGAATCACGGCGACGAGGAAAGGTAGCAAGAACATTAGCAGATGGATGGCACGCAGAACTGGAAGAATACGCGCCTGGTTTGAATTTGCATCCATCCTGGAAATAAAAAACGAGATAATTTAACAGTCCCAAGGCAAAGCGTTAAAAGAATCCTAATTGTATGACGAATGCAAGGCAGATGTTAGGTCATTAACGATATCAGTGCGACTAGAATGGATGAATTTCGACTTGCGGTCGAACGATTCGACTGTCGAACCTCAGGACGTCGTACTACTGGTTCCGAAATTTATGTACGTCCTGGCAACGGCCAGGGCCGGATTAAGCCTCATAAGATTTATTTGTGGCTTTTTACCCCACCCCCTCCCTCCAGTCGCACAATAAAACGTTTCCTTTTTCTTAATATTTTTTTTTTAAATAGTAAAAGTAAACATTTTTTTTTTAAATAGTGCCTTATTTTACTTTTTCCGTGACCGTGAGGCAACCTTGAGGCCCTTTTTCAGTCTGTGGCCCGGTGATTCAGCACCCAAAGCATCCCCCCTTAATCCGGCCCTGGCAACGCCCAGCGTTTATTTCACAATGGGCTGGTTAGATGAAAGTCAAAAAGCTTGCCACGACCGACAGCATTTCTGAGCATGTTCATAGAATGTTGGCCTAAAGACCTTTTAGGCTTTCCTCCAGCAGAGTCCTAAATTTAGGACCAGCAGACCGTTTTGGAAGAGCAGACCGAAGGTCGGTCCACGTTGGTCGAGCAAAAATAGAGAATTTAAAGGAAAGCCTAACAATTTAGGTTCGCGCATGCGTGGGAACTTAATTAAGACTTTCGCACAATTTTATGTAGAATACAAAAATACATAACCTTTTCAAATTAAATTTTGAATACATTTTCATGATAAATTCTTACATTATTGAAAGAGGGCACAATATTCCACTGGTTGCCTCCAGGAGCCCAGTGCAGCAGGAAGTGCCAGTACTAAACGAATTTGAGGGCACAAGGACATCGGACGCAAGGCTCATCGTCTAACAGCACCAGAAGAAGCTCATGTTGAAGGGCAACAGGACTAGCAAGTCGCAATACGTGATCACTGGGAAGAGATTTATTTTCCTCTTAGAAATAATTTACAAACTGCACAAAGCTCCTTAGGGACCTTATCAAGAGTTAGTAAAACTCCTTTTTTGATCTTGCACACCGTTTGATGCGGACCCGTGGACAGGATTGGAAACTGGCATTCCCCACTACACATTCAGACTGTCGGAACTTTTTCTCTGATGAAGATAGTGAGACTCAAGTCCTCTCCAAAACCACAACTGGCATAGGGGAAGCCAGTTTCCAGAAAGGGTCGGCATCTAAAAATAGTGATCTTCAACCACAGAAAGGCCGACAAGGTTATGCCTATTAGCAAGCAAACTGGGTACATTGCCCTCAATTTTTTGAGCCACAAGTGATTATGGTATCTATCTATAAATATTGCGAGTTGAATAAAATGTCCGTGTCAAACCCACGTGATTGTAGCCGCACCGATTTCCCTGGGTAGGCAAGAGTAGACTCGGCCATTTTTCCTACTTAATTAGCTAATTCTTTTTATTCCAATTTTAAAATTTATTCCACTACCGTTTCAACGCGCCACCACCAAAACTTGTCTCACTTCTACTTGTTTCTTTGTCTTCACTACTAGAATTGCTTAAACTTGTTTTACTTTGAAACTGTAGTGGAATAAATTTTAAGAATTGGAGTACAAAGGTTTAAGTAGCTAATTAAGTAGGGGAAACGGCAGAGTCTGCTCTTGCCTAGCCAGGGGAACTGGTACTGCTACAATCCTATGGCTTTGACATGGACATTTATTCAGGACATTTATTCAATTCGCTACAAGGATTTACCTTGATGGCCTTTCCCCTGTTGAAACCAAGACTTCGGAACTAAGCAGCTCTCTTGTACTGATTTTCACAGAAAATACCTAAGGGGGGGGGGGGGGATTGAGGCTTAATGGCGCGTCGACAACTTGGTCATTAGCGCCGACCTCAGTCACAGTGCAGTGGTCCGGGTTGCCACTGCACCACACATTAGAGATGTCATTCAAACCCCTAATCTAAATCTTGTCATACATCTGTACCTCCTGCAAAAATTGAACAACCTGACAGGAGGACAGACTTACCGCCCAAAATACCTAAGGACACCCCTGCATAATGCAAAGAAATGACGGGCACGGTAATTTACCTTCAGTCTTTGCTGCTTTAATTGCATCTTGTCATGCAACCCGTTGACCTTCTTGGCAGCGAACGAACCACGCCCAGGTAATTTCTGCAGGATGGTCTTCGACGTCAATCCCTGCTTTGCCTTCAATGGCCTGACGATACCAGAATCGCAACACCGTCCTTTGCTGGGTTCGCCAGTTCGGCCCGGGCATCGCACCGGACACTTGGCAGGGCATCCTGGAGCGGGCATCGGGCATCGCGGCATACCTGGACATGGCGGTGGGCAATCAGGCGGACTTAGATTAGAGATGTAGTACTTGTCACCCGCTGCAAAACAATGACATGATTTTAAGTCCCTTAGCAAATAAATTCATTAACAAAAAACGCAGGATTAGATTTGACACCTACTGTTTGTTACCCAATGCGGACAGGAAAAGAAAAACTTTCAGGATTAGGTAGAGATAGTGCCCAAAATTTGATGCAGAATAGTATCACCCGCTTGCCTAGTTAAATCTACAGGAAAACCGTTACCTCAGCTCGAACTAAAAAAAAGTTTACCGTGAAAAGCAGATTAACAGTAGAGCGAAATATTTTAGGGCCAAGTCTTTAATTGCCGTTATTTTATTTCTGAATAATTTCCCCGAATAGTTCATGCTATTAGGCGAACACAAATTATACAAGAGAACATTTTAACCACAAGTACCATGAAATAAATATTGTAGATATTATTCAAAATAAAAAATTATTAGCATGCTGAACTACCTGAATTAGTGTTTTGATCTATTAATTCCAGCTTAGTAACTATATTCGATTCCATTTCCTAGCAAGTAATTAGAAAATTACTAGGCCTCCCCAGAAATTCACAGCGGAAGCAAGGTGTATCTTAGTATGGCAATCAGAGACTGGACGTAAAATTATGAGCAGTCATTTACTAAATGCAGTGGCGATGACAATGGTGTTAACTATCACCTCACAACAATTGCTATACAGGTTGAATAAATTTCTGCTAAAATCGTTAAAAATTGCTGTTATTTTTCAATTGCTATGGAACAAAACCGGTTCATCGAAACTCTGCTGATAAATCCCTAGCCTAAATTTTATTTGTCGCAAGCTGGGTAGTGTCCCCTCATTCAGTTAAAAAAACATTGAATAGAGCAGTGACATTTTTCGCCATATTGGCACCAGTATGGGTTTTGGAGGGCATGACTACAAGATGCACTACATAAAAATGGAGGGAAAAACGGAAGAGCGCATTTCTTAGGCTTAAAATAACGTTTTCTCCAACAAAAATCGTGGGTTTTAGGTCTAAGAAATCACTACAGTGCCCTCACTCTGCAGTGATTCTCTCTGCAGTGCCCCTTGCAGCTAACCCATTAAGGCTCCAGCATACAATACACAATACAATACTAGGTCGTGTCACTGCTCTCTAGATTTTAGTACAAAACTAAACAAAAAGAATGGTTGCAAACGAACAAAAGTGAAAAATTAAGTATTCCGATAAAAAAAGATGAGTAACAACAAAGAAAGCTAGAATGGACCCCACTCGGGTATGTTGACTTAAAAACAAAAAAATCCCCAAATCCCCCAAACAGTCACCCCTAAACACAAATCGCTATGCATCAAACAATAACAAAGGCTACACGGTTTACCGCATTCTTTGCACAGCCGCCTATGTATAGCCAGAGCCAACAAAAACTGAAGGAACGCCGGCTTCTACTTAAAAGTAGAACCCCAATTCTATCTTACAGCATTGCCTTGTCCTAACCTCAGAATTTCAGTTTTGCAACAGGGCGCACCCAAGCCAAGTCCCCAAGTTTTGTTCAATGAAAAAATCCCTGAAGCCTTATTCATATGCATCCACCACCAGTCCTTCAAAAATTACAAAAAAATGAACAGCAAACACCCACGCCTTAAAGGACCACCAAAGATGCAAACAACCCAATTTGCATACACTTTGCCGCATTTCCCAGTGACAAAATTCCAACTCCAATTTTAATTTTTTTCGTCATCAGATTTCTACTTAAGTCTTCCATTTCTTGTCTTCCATTTAACAGCACTTGACTTGGGTGCTTCGCAACATAAAATTTTACAGGAGATCTGATGACGAAATCAGATTTTTTCAAATCTTGGTTGGAATTTTTTTAATAATAAGCAGCCATACTCTTCACTCACTCCATTGGCGTCGATCCATCCTTCATGTATTTCAATTTATCTACTTGCACAATTATTTCTACCCAAAATACTTGCAATTATTGGTCCAGTTCATCCATCATTCCTCAGCACGCCTGCATTTCGGTTACGTCCCGTTTCGCCGAAAGAAAGCCGAACAGCTTTTGCCTCAGAGGCCAATCCCGTTTCACCAAATACCGTTCACGAAATTTTAGGCACACGAAACGTTTACGCGAACATTTACAACATGACCATGGTCAGGCATTTACAGACTAACAACCGTTTTGCAGAATAATTGTTTCAAGGCTGCTTCTAAACACAACATCAGAACCTCAATTTTTGAAGAATATTTTGATTCTGCGAAACGGGATTCTGCGAAGCGGGTATTCCCGTTTGGGAAAGGGTAACCATCATGTGTATAACTACTATACTTAAAAGAGAACTTTGGCATTGACGTAGTGACGACCAATCATTAAACAATATTTAAGTACACGTTTTTCCGTCTGTATTGCCAGTTTTCAAAACGCTAATAAATCAATTGTTCTTGTACCACTGATAGATTGCTTAATGTTTGCCGTTGAAAGCCCCTATTAAATTTCGTGTATACGTAAAATTTTGCCAAAATTCATTTTGGCGAAACGGTATTGGCCCCAGAGGGTAAAGTTGTTAATCTGCTTTTTGTAAAAACGGGAGTTCATCTGCAAAAACAAAAAAAAACAAAAACCAATTCGTTCCATCTACATCTCCGGAACTAAGGCCCTACGAAGGTTAGAATAAATAAAAAAGATTGCGAGAGATGCGAGAAATTCATCGAAAAGGATCAGTTTACGTGGAAATTTCTTGCTTGGCTCGCTCAATCCACGGACATCCTTGTTCAAGCTTTCATGCTTTTTTCCGTACATCAGTTAAGATTTATTTCTAGTTATTATGCAAAGCATCTATACAAGTATTTTTTTTTTTTTTTTTTTTTTTTTTTTAGTATTTCCAATAGCGTCGTTAGTTTTGGAAGGTTAAAAGTTTTTTCAGGTTAACTTTCAATCGAACCCAATTTCTTTGATCCCAAGAGCAAAACAAAATCGATGGATACTGTATTCAAATACGCGAAAAACTGCAAAACTGCTAATGACTTTATAGTTTTATCACGCAAAGTTGATTTGACGTTATTTTTCCAGCGTTTTTTAATTTAAAATTAATTTACAGCGACGTAAATACGCCTGGTATGTTTTAACAACCACTGTGGCAAAGCGCAGTGCATGCTTGTTAGTCAAGTATATACAAATCAGATTACTGAAGTCTGCCCTCCCTTACTGGAATAATTCCGTACTGAAAGTAATTCCCGAAAAAAAAAGGGACCCCAGTCAGTCTTTAAAGCAGTTTTGTGGTGAAATTCCAGCCAAGGCAACCTACCCTAACCTTAACATCTACAACACTAACGCCCACTGCGCACACAGCGGCCCAAGCCGCGCAGCCCGGTCGCTGCTGCCAACGAGAATGCTTACGGTGTATGTAGCAAGCGCACTTGGCCGCAGCTGCCAGCCTGTCGCCGGGGCCACTGGGATCTCGGGCGGCGTGCAGGCGGCCACAGAGCGACCATACTTGCTCGTTATTTTTCACGTGATCGAGAATTTATCAATGAAAAACGGACGTGGCCGCGCGGCACGTCGCCGTGGTTTTGGCCGCGACGACCACTGGCTACGCGACCTGGTTGCGCAGTGCGCGGGCGGCCTAAAGGCAACTAATGAACCAAGGCAACTAACCCAACCTTACTAACCATTAATAACATACAGCACTAATAAATTCATAATAGTCTGAAAGCTTCCTTTGCCTGCCTGGCGAAATTCGAGCCAAGGCAACTTACCTAACCTTACCATTAATGACATCTGCAGCACGGTAATACGTTGATGACAATAGAGCAGCGTCATGTGACGTCATATTGGCTGCAAGAGAGATAGCTACAAGGGGCACTACATTAAAATGGAGGGTTACACAACAGCACTTCTAGTCAAGGCAGTGCTTTGAGAGCGGATTTCATAGGCTTAAAAAACGTTTTCCCCAATCCCTTCTGCTGCTAGGTTGTAATCGGAAAAGAAAAGAATCCACTTGCTTAAAAATGTCAGCAACTGCCAACAAATCGACAAATTGCGCGTTATATAGGCCTAAGAAATCCAATCTAATAGCATTGGCTTTAGTAAGACGGCCCTTTTCCGCCTCCAGTGCCCCTTGCAGCTATCCCAGTTAGAGTTATACGTATACAATACGTTGTCACTGCCCTATAGAGCAGTGACATTTGCCGCCATATTGGCAGCAGATTGGCACCAGTATGGGTTTTGGAGGGCATAACTACAAGGTGCACTACATAAAAATGGAGGGAAAAACAACGGAAGAGCGGATTTTTTAGGCTTAAAATAACGTTTTCCCCAACAACAAAAATGGCGCGTTTTAGGTCTAAGAAATCACTTAACAGCATCGGCTTTAGTATGACGCCCTTCTGTTTCTCTGCAGTGCCCCTTGCAGCTAACCCATTAGAAAAGTGCCCCTTGCTCTAACCCATTAGACCTAACCCCTATAGAGCAGTGACACGACGTAGTATTCTTGTATATAACTATGCTGGAGCCTTAATGAGTTAGCTGCAAGGGGCACTGCATAGAGAAACCGAAAGGCGTCATACTAAAGACAATGCGGTAATTATCTAGATTCGGGGCACCACGCAAAATCACTTAATTGTTGTACTAACCGACGCTACTCTTCATCCTAACACCATTTCGCATTACAAAATCCAGGGGAAACGTGTATAAACTTCTCAAAAAAATATTCAA
>JAHWFP010108061.1:6575-19144 GCA_023313725.1 Lithobius niger
AGAAACAAAGGCGATGGTTTTCAGGGAGAATGGGTTCCTCTCAGGTTCCTCTCAGTTGGGTTGAATTCCACTGATGTTATTACCGAATAGGCCTAAGACTTTTTCTTCTGCTTACGCAAGACGTAGACAGATGACGATTCCCAACCCCGGAAAACTCGCGATTGCTGGAAACAGTGTGTCTTGTGATATATTATTGTAAAGGGCTGGTGTGGCATCAGCCCTGGCTCTTCCCTCCATCGTGCATGTAGGAGAAACTGGTTTCAGCAAGGCTCTTGCCGCGTGCTGAAAAATCCACCAGTTCGACCACGACTTACCCATCTGTCTATCTACTAACTTCCGCAAAATCCATCATTAGTTGCGTCGGTGGCATCCGACGTGTGACACTACTTCCGCTCTTTGGTACGCTCTGTTGAATTGGATGAGCTTGGATTGTAGTTTTGGAAAGTACTGACTGGTTGATGGAACATCATGCAAAAAAAAAAAGACCAACCAAAGCCATGAAAACTCGTGACTGTTGGCAACAGTTTGGCTCCACATGTGACATGCGGAATGTTGTCCTTTCACTAATTTCAGTCTTTCAGTCCGCTCTTAACTGCATAGTTCCCTGCATAACCAATCTTGTTGCGTCGAATCCCATACTTGCAATTGTGACATGTGGTATGTCACATGTGGAGCCAAACTGTCGCCAGCAGTCACGAATTTTCCTGGCCTTGGTTGGTCGTTTTCGAGTTTGGTAGTTTTTGTATGGAATTCGATACAGCAAGATTGGTTACGCAGGGAGTTATGCAATTAGGAGCAGACTGAAAGGCTGAAATTAGTGAAAGGACTGAGTACTTAACACGTTAATAGGAACTGGAGACCAGTTAGGCTACAGCTTCGCTCATGAAAAAAATGAATTTACAATTTCAAAAAAAAAATAATAAAAGAGAATGTATAATAGATTCTTTTTTGTTTTACGACATCATGTGGGAAGTTTGGAAAGTTACGGCTGCAGCTCTTATCTCAGCCGTGTCTTTATTTTCCAAGATGGAATGCATTTGCGAGTGTGAGGATGTTTATAATCACTGCTGCTGCAGAAGAATTTTACGTGCTACTTATGATGAATACATTACTAAGAATTTACGATGGGACGTCACAAACGTTTGCGTGATATGTCATCTCAGAAGTCGTTTATTAGGCCCGGAAGTAAAGTGATGTCAAGCGAAAGTGGGACAGCAGCCTCTCACTGCAACCTATAAACCCTATGTCTAGCATTTCGGTGAACTTTAAACTTGTCGGGTTGTCATTGAATCTGTACAAACTCAACTAATTAACTTAATCTAGGGTTATTTCATTCATAAATAAAGAAGGTGAACTCGGGTAAACTGCAGAATTGGCTTGAAAATGTGCTATTTTAGGTTAAGATGGTGTTTTTGAGCTGTGTTGAGATCCTGTTCTGAGGCGACAAAGTGCCCGCTTCTACCGAATAAGTTAAGACCAGTCTAATCCTCACATGTTTTGTTTGCTTTATTCGTCCTTGACAATACATATTATGCAAAGACATTTGATACACCAGCATGCCAGCCAGTCGGTCACGCATCTCAACCATCATACATGCATACAGCAAGCCAGCATTTGCAATTTAGTTATACAGGTACGAAACAATGGTGGCACAGATTGTATAGCGATAACACTGCATTTAGTCATAGTAAGTGAGATAGTAACTCCAATAGGTAATGTTGAAAATTAGAAAACACAAAGGAAAGAGAATTCGTGAAATCCTGTCAAGACTTGATCCCCTGGAACTTAGTTCTTCTTTACCAACAACAGTGTTGGTTGCAGCGCAGCTTATGGAGAATGTGTAGTACCGTTTGACACACAATGGTTGTATCTATGAAAAAAAATAGGAATTTACAGTCTAATAATATACAACAAAACTCCCTACCAGAATGAAAGGCTGTCGATCAACACAGTCAGAAACCTCAATTAGATTATAATGGTATGCAGTGGCGCAGGTAGTGATACTACAGGAGGAAAGTGGATGGTTTGGTATGTGGCTCCTTCTTTTGATGACAAGCAGCAAATTTGTAAAACTGACAAGGTTTCCACAGTCTGTCATCAGATGGCTTTTCACAGCAAAACATGTTAATTTTATGTTTTCTGGGCACTGTGGAAGGTATTGCTGAGACGGTCTTCTATTCAGGGAGCTTTGTATTTTAAATGACATGAATGTTCTGTTAAATGCCGGGTCTCTATTGTAGCTGGGGGTCCAATAATGCTAGTGGCGGTAAATTGCGACCCTTTCATATAAAAAGGACTCGTTAACAAACACGATGAGGAATGGCAGAGTGGTTAGTGGTCATAGTGGCTGAGCGGTGAGAGAGCTCAGCCTGGTAACTGGAGGTTGGTCGAACTCCTGGGAAGGAGGCCTTAGCAACGTTACCGCCAGCACTGCCGGCCAGGGTAGCGTAAGGGGCTACCATACTGCTTCATCGGGGGCCATAGGAACTACTCTGGCCAATTCTGGACCCTCTTTCAAGCGCTACGATGATCGGAGGTTTCCTGGTTTCAAAGGCCCCGGGCTGGCTCCTCCCTGTACCAGATACTTTTTCAAAAAAGTCTGGTGATGTTCAAAATTGAGCCGGTTCAGCCACACGAGCATGAAATTGTTTCGGCTGACTTAGGCTCAAAGAAATAAATTAAAAAATAATAATAATAAAAATTAAGGAACATTCTGGAGTAAAAGAGTAAACAGATTTTTTAACTGTTACTATCGCAGCTGTTTCCATGCTTAGAGTAGTTTCAGTTTCCGTTTCCTACTGAGGTACTGGGGAGGGGGTGAGCGACGGGACAACAGCGCTGGGGTACGAATTGATGTGGAAAAATTATAAGCAGTGTAAGGTATCGGTGAGGAAAACAAGTTAACGTAAAAATAGTATCGAACACATTTTCTAAAAGCAAAGAAAGGCATATGGAACATTATTCTAAACAGGGACGTTCACAGGCCCCCGAGAGAAAGAGGCAAACTTTTTTCTGAGGACCTAATTTTTGTTTGTTTTTTTAAACCTTTTTTTTACCCCTCTTTTGTGGGACTTTAACCATTTCTGCCCCTCTTTGCACCACTTTCTTAGCCGTTCTTGTCTTTTTTTTTTGCTTTTTTTTAGGCTGTTTTACACCACCACTCCACCGAAATAGGGCACTTTTTTCAGAAAAAAGGGGTACTTTGCCATGAGGGCAGGGGCTAGAGCCCCCTCCCCCCCCCCCCCCCTTGTGTGCACGTCCCTGATTCTAAACAATTTAGACAATGCATGACATATCTGTGAATTAAAACATCACCTTGTAAATGTAAAGCGTAGTTGCAAGCCAGTGAGGTGGCTAAAAAGTTCCAGTTCACACTTTCTTTTTTACCAAACTAGATTTCTGGACAATCGATTTAATTATGCAGTGCACGAAATACTTTGTAATACTTATTGCATAAAATTTGTTGATGGGGAAAATTTTGGTTTTGCAAGGGGATATAGCTGAACGAAGCTATGCTACTGAATGGCAGCAGTAAAAGTATACTTGGCAACAGTAAAAGTGGGTATGGTTACAGTAAAAAAGGGTATTACTATAGGGAGACTCAGTAAATGAAGAATAACTCCAATCAGCTAAAAGAAGAAAATGGCATTAAAAATAACAAATTCTGAGTGAGCAGGAAGTACAAATTTATATTTCGTGCGGGATTTCTACATCTTGCTATAGATCAGGATTTGTTGCTTTCCATTCCATTGATCAAGATCATAATAATTACCACATTTTTTGATGAATTAAATGTATGAAGAGTGAGATATATAGCTATTTGACTTATTCCTTCACTTACGCTCTTCAGCATATCGTCTTGCAGCAGTGCACACAGGCATCCAGGAATGTTCTCAGCTGAGAATGGAGGGGTGTATGGGGGGAGGGAGAGCAAAACATTGGACTTCAAATATGATACGAGAATTTGACTACGGGTCTAAGTGCTATGTCCATCGGAGCCCGAAAAAACAATTGATTTCAGCAATTTTCGTGCATTTGGAACGTTTGAGAACCCAATTTTTGGAAAGTTTTTACTTCAAATAAATACCTTATTTGCCTTCTTTTCCCAAATTTTACTACTAACTTCGTTTTTTTTATGGGTGGATGGGGGTGGGACGGGTGTGACTTCCTCGCTTTGCTCTTCCCCTCCTTCCCATTTGTGCCATTAGATCGACCTTGTATCACAAACAGGACGAAAATTAAACAAGGTTTCCTCTTACCACCAATACTGCTTATCTTATTACATTTTTTTTTACTTGAATTCTAAACAGTGATTACGCCAGTGAGGAAGAAAATGGTTTTATTTACCTTGACTGAAGGTTTTGATTTTCTGAGGTGCCATGCACGGTGCGAAATCGCAAATTCAATCAGCGACGTAGAGACCAGGACGATGCAGGCGAACATCCAAACGTCGACAGCCTTCACGTATGCAACAGGTGGAAGATCTTTTTGCGCTTGATCTAGTCTGGTTGCTAACGTCAAAAGGGAAGTGAGGCCCAGTGCAACACGTGCAGGTGCCTGTTCAAGCGGAAGCCAAAAGGAGATCCAGGAGAGAATAACGATGAATGACGTAGGCGCATATAGTGTCATAAGATGAAAACCAATCAGGTGATCCAATTTGATATTTATTGCAATGCAAGAGTAAACTAAAATAACAAACAAAAATTGTTTAACAGCTTATAACGGCCTTGAGCATCTTATAGATAGAACACTGTATGAACTCCACAAACAATTATGCATATATTTAATATCATAGATGTCATGGTTTAAAACCCCTTACAGGCTCATCAACAGAAATTTGATCGCCATTTCAGCTTCCTTTTAAGATTCAGTAGCTATGCAAAATTCTGGACAACAACCAGTTAGGCTTGAACCTACCCTATTCTTGCTAAACGTAAAAAAAAGTTTTAAAAATGATGTGGAACCTGTTAGGTATGTTCGATTCACACCAGTTTTTTTAATCTGTAAATCTTGATGCATTGGTCTCGACAGTTTGATGCTCGTAAGCTCACGTATAGCTCATATAAAACTTGATGCGCATAAAGTTCTCTCGAATATAGTGTGCTTTGAAAAAGTGCTGCGTTATTTTAAAGAAGTTTGTTTAGGTGCATACAAAAATCCATTCAAACTACTCAAGATCCACTCAAACTCCACTCAAACTACTGAAAAAGTGCTTCGTTATTTAAAAAAAGTTTGTTTAGTTGCATACAAAAATCTATTCAAACTACTCAAGATGGTGAGACCACATGAGGAGCATTCTATCTAAGCAAGGAATCGTTTCAGTTTTTATGTGTCTAAAAAAAATAGGATTGTACAGGGTTTAATTTCTCTACATATACGGTTGTGTGTTTTTAATTTTTTTTATTGTAGAGCATTAAGTTTCATTGTTAGAACTTTTTTGTAGTTTCCTTCCTAATGTTACTACTATAGCCATTGTCCAATAGTCCCATGCTATGAAAGCTTCTCAGTTAAATTGTATCATATCAAAAACCAAAACTGGTGAAAAGAACGCCAAGTTCCGAATGGTTCGCCCCTTCAAAGGAGTGATATCAACACACCTAAACATTCGCCAAGTTAATCGCACCGCTTAATAGTTCGAAGGTTAAATGAAAACCAGAACATTGCTACTTTCGGTAGCAATGTTGAAGCTATGATTCAACGTCCAAAGTATTTTTCGGTGCGATTAAGTTGGCGAATGTATTGGTGTGTTGATATCACTCCTTTGAAGGGCCGAACCATTCGGAACTTGGCGTTTTTTCACCAATTTTGGTTTTTGATACGATATCACTCCTTTTTTTTTAATTGTGTATTAGACTCAACTACACTACCGTGCAGATGTGTAATAACGTGCCACGTCAATAAGAAATTGGTTTTCAACACTTTGCTACTACCTTTTGCCTAGAGGTCGAACCATTCTTAACTTAATCACTTCTTTATAGGTTTTTGCTTTGGTTTTAATTTTGTTGTAATTTGTTTTATTTAGTTTGTTTAGCTTGGTTGATATCACTCCTTCGAAGGGTCGAACCACCCTCAACTTGGTGGCTTCTTTACCAATTTTTTTTCTTTGTTTATTTTGCTTTGTGTTTGCAGTTTGTTTATTTTTTGTGAATTGGACGTGAATACGATTTCTTTGGCAACGTTGTTTACATTTATCGGGATATACTTGTGTGTATCTAGGCACGCACGTCAGTATACACGTTGTCATTGTCCGAACTTTGTACGTCCAATGAGAGACGATGCCGACAATACTAACAATGGTTATAATTATATTTTCGTACGTACGTGCCGTCCCACGCCATCCCCATTACACGCCCAGGTTCCAAGCTATAAAAGGTACGCAGTTCGTATTGCACTGCACCCATTCGTCCAGTTTCATAGCTGGAAGCTTTCCTGTTATCTCGGTATCGATGAATAATCCCCCTATAGGATTTAACATGGGTATGAGCGAATTAGCTAGTAGTAACAATTTTGCAACGTTATTGAGGGTCAGATTTTGCATTGAAAGCAGCTTAGCTGGCATTCCTACACGAGTTAAATTTTGTCAGGTGGTTCATTGCTCTTGATTTCAACACGATTTAAGCTTTTGGTCCGCATTTTATTTTTATCCAAGTACCGGAAATATGCACAACTCTGCTTCAGGATCTAGACACACGCCAAGTTAGGCAACAAACTTCACAACAAACAACACACCAACTCACAACCTCGACACATTGTTGCCTTGACTAACAATTTACTCTGCGCGGTCATCACAGAGGCATGGGATTTGGCGAAACGAGATTTGCCGAAACGGGATTGGCCCCTAAGGCAAAAGCTGTTAATCTGCTTTCGATTTGGCGAAACGACACGTAACCAATGGGAGAGAGAGGATGGGAGAAAAGGGAGTGAGAAGATGGTAGGGAGAGGATTGGAGGAAAGTGAGCCAAGCCAAGCCAAAGTGATACTCTGAGAGTGGGGAGGAGGCCCTGTACGACTATTACCCGTGTGGGGAGCATTGCGTCTTTGGCCAGTAAGCATATGATTATCCATTAACTGAACAACAACATCCCAAACAACAACCTAGCTCAGTCAACGTTCAGGCAACAGTGATTAATTACGTCATGCACGAAGGACATTCATTTTTCACACGTTACGGATCACTAAGCCAAACCGATAAACTGGGAGTTGAGGGTGTGTGTGTGTGTGTGTGTGCCCATGTTTGGGGAATGGTGACCCTTCCCGTTTGGCAGAATCCCGCCTCGCAAAATAAAAATATTCTTGAAAAGTTTAACATTCCAGAAGTTAAAGAGGTGTGCCTAATTGGAAGTATTTTTGGATTAGTGGCACTTTCTCATGTTATGTTTTTAGCTGCAGCGAGCGTGATAGCGCGAGCGAGGTACATAATTTGAAACAAATTATTCTGCAAAACGGGCATTTGTCTATAAATGTCCGACCATTATATTGTCTAAATGTTCGTGTTGAAATGTTTTATAGATTTCGTGTGCCTAAAATTTCGTGAACGGTATTCGGCGAAACGGAATTTGCCGAAACGGGATTGGCCCCTAAGTCAAAAGCTGTTAATCTTTTTTCGATTTGGCGATACGACACGTTACCGACCAACAACTGGGAAACAACCAAATGCCAAAACAAACCACGGCCGAAACAAAACGCGGGCGAAGCCGGGTACGATGCTAGTCTAATATCATAATTTGCTAGCGGGGAGCAAAGCGATGAGCAGAATTTAGGAATCTGAACAAATACTTCGGCGGCATTGTTGCAATAAAGGGCAATGTTAGCGCATTGTTGGCGGATCATCGTCGAACATATTTGTACAATAACGATTTGCATTGTTAGCAACCGAGACATTGTTGTGATAGTATAACGAGCCATTCTTGGCTGGGTTCATGGCCCGCATCAAGGAAAATTGACAGAAAAATGTAGTTTTCAAGGAAATATTGACCAAGTTAAATTCAGTCAGTGCGGTAAGTACTTGAATGCCTTCACCTCTGATAAGGTGCACACACACTTGAGAAGACCCAGTGAGGTTGTTTAACTTTGCTCACAGTTCTCATTCGGTTCACGTTTGCTCATCGTGTTTGTAATTTTCGTTTGCCTCTGTTCTGACAAATGCAAACAAAAAAAAATATTGCCGCCGCGGATAATTGCGTTGGCGCTACGTGGTGGCAAGGAGGGGTTGGAGTTGGCGGCCAACTTGCGTAACAGAGAAGAGACTGGCGCAACGTGGCTGGTCACGTATTTTTTTTTGGCGGGGGGGGGGAAGGGTTTGCATTCCTCCTGCTGTAATCTGGTTGCGAAGATGTAGTACTGTAATGTGGTGGGGAAACGTTTTACGCGTAGTGACGGTTAATTGTAATTAATTCGCCATAGTTATTTCCACGGCCGCAGTTGGAATATTTGCGACCCATGATTGTTGGGGGAGGGGGGGATAGCGGAGGACAGAGACGGCCAGTAAGGAAAAGAGGATCTGTGTGTGGGGTGACTCAGGAGTAGAAGGGATTAGCGTAACCTAACGAAGGCAGAATAGACCGAGATCGGGGAGAGGGCAGAGAGAGAGGTGGGGGGTGGGAGTAGGTTGCCAATAGGGTTAAAAAAGGATTTTATAGGATACGTGACTTAGTAGGGGAAGAGGTGAGCCTTGGTCTTGCTACTTAGGTATTAAGGCCAATATTTTTCGGCTTTTGTCACTAAGAAAATAGGAATAATAATTGAAACTTAATTGTGGCCCAGTGGTTTTGAGGTACAATATTTTACTAGGCATGTCGAGAAAGGTTTTTTTTTAGCATGGTCCATGCCGTGATTATCAGGTTTCACTGTTAATGACTTTCCTTAAACATCGCTTCGTCAGTGGCAGTGAAACTTTTGAAACACTAGATTTTTTCACAAATGGTGTAGAACTCACGTGTCTCGTCTCCTGGCTCCACGCCAGCTGACACACGTGCCGGAAACTTAATGCCTTTTAGCTTTGCTGTGGCAAAATAAGATTGTGGCGATACTGAATCAGTTGGCCAGGAGCCAGGAAACGAAACCCACAGCTTCTCTCCTCGACGACTTTCTGACAAGGGATGGAGTTACAGCATGGACACTCCCACGTCGTACTAACGTTTGTTTATTAGTGCACTCCTGGTTCACGATTCACTCCTTGTTCTTTGTACTATTGTAATTTTTCTTAATGCACGGTGGTGACGTCACGCTAATGCCTGCCCACGCTAAGAGTGTAGTCGTTATATACGGTTAATCTGAAAACCCACACACGTCACCGTGGGTTAATTTTGATAACCCACACTTTTTTCATAATCTAACACTTTTTTCGGGGTCTACACAAACCCTGCTTCACTATGTGCATATAATGACTGACTTTGAAAAAACCACCGTACACAACATAAATTCAACCAACACACCCCATTGCAACCAGCATAAACAGACACATTATTTGCAACCTGCGACATTTTTCGTACTAATACGAAAAAAAAAACCTCCCGTACTATACTATGCCCCCACCTATGGAGGAATGGACCAACCCAGCAACCGTTTGTCCCGACGATACGAAAACTAGGCTACTGACACTTTGAAATACACCTAAAAACCTACTAGACTCACAAGCGAATAATGCATTATATCTTATTTAAACTAATAAAGTGAAAAAACACTATCCAAATGTCGAAAACAACGTTCTTGGCTCCTTGTGCGTAAAAACTATCCAATAAATCACTTACTGTACCCCATTGTTGAAAAAAGGATGACTATAAAAGGGTTTCAAAGGGTTTAACGAGCGTTAACCACTCCTGGTCATCTGCCCGAAGCCCTAAGGCCCTATGTCTGCAACAGCCAGATTCCCAGGCGGATGGCTATTAAGTATTACTTACAACAATGGCCCACCTTAGCGTTGCTAGCGGTAGGCAATTTGTACCTTCTTTGTAACAATCAAGTATCAGTCCAGCATATGGATTTTCAGGAGTGTAAATAAGGTAAAGTAACTGGCTTGTAACCCTACATTGTTTCAACGAGCACGTGACTTAAAAATACTGTAACAATGCTTGGTAAGTGACGTATGGGCTTTTGCTTAAAAGTGTGCCGGGGAAGTGGAAAATGCATTGATTTCAGTTGGAACTTATTTAAAAAAAAAAGGGTTTCAAAGGGTTTAACGAGGGTGGAACTTATTCGCATACTTGTAAACAATTATTGCATTGCCAATAAATTGGAACAGTACTGATTTTAAACAATGGTCCATACGGAACGCTGGCATCACAAAGTAGCTTAAAATAGTAGTTATTTGTGACAACGGAAACCAAAAAGGTAGGGGTGCAGCCACTACTTATTACCATACTTTTGCCGTTTTCATTGTTTAAAAGTTGACTGATACACCCTGCCCACTTGTAACAATGCTTCTTCTTTATGACTGATTGTTTGATGTGTTTATTAAGGGACCGGTGGACTCTCTGTTGATCTTTTACCCCACAAAACAAAAACGAAAACGAATCGCAAAAACTATGAAGCTAGAACATAAAAGCTACAGTATAGCATTACTATCACTACACCAAATCCACTGGAATAGCCACAAAATGGCAATCGTCTAGAGACATCTGGTTTCTTCACAAAACTTACCAGCTGCCTAAGTTTACTCAGGTCACTTTTAAACAACCTTCTGATAAGATGATTTAGGGCGACTTTTAAACAATGGTTTTTCTTAATCACTGGATTTTGGGAGACTTTAAAACAATTTTTCTTCGAGGCTGATCTCGTAGCATTTTTTGAACAATGCCTTTAACGATGTTTCAGATTTAGATTAGATTAGATTTTATTTACATGAATTTGAATTGAATTTGAATTTTTTCCGAGGGCCTCGGCCTTTCGCCACGCGCGCAAGTACAGAAAATAATTATAACAGTAGAACTGAGCACTAGAACTCCAAATCACACCACACCTCTCAAACGTCACCCAATAAAACACTTACTGTATCCAACCGTTGGAAAAAGGATGGCTATAAGTTTCTTATTATCATACCAAAATGTTGTTTTCGACGTTTGATCGTGTTTTTTTACGCACACTATGGTACTGAAATTGGTTTAGCACGGCTTGACTTTTCATTGTTACAACTAAGAGAAGACCAACAACAATGAAACAGCACACGCATCTCCACGTATTCGCGCACTCTTCTGTTGTTGTAATCGAGTCTTTTTGCTTTCGATTTCCTTGCACCTTGTTTGCTGTTCTTTTGTATTTTTACGATGGCTAAAATCATTGTTTCAATAGGCGTTGACCAATATTTCGATGATGATGATGAAGACAAACTAGTGAGCCCGGCTTTGGCTGAAGTGAAGTTCAATATATCAGACCAGTTTTAGAAAACGAGGTTCGATCTATCAGAGAGAAATCAAAAATTTAGATTTTCATTTATGAAAAACTAGATTTTCATTTGTGTAAAACTTTATTTTCATTGTGAAAAAGATCCGGTTAACCTGAAATAATTTATCGTCTGCGAGAAACGGAAATTTCGCCACCTCTCGACATACGGAATGGCCGTTTCGAGCAAAAGATCAATTATTTCAGGTTTACCGGGCTTGTTCACGGATATGTTTTTTTAATGCTAAGGTGTGACGTAAAGCTAACTTACCTAACTTAGCTAACTTATGTGCGTAACTGGTCAACAAGGCCATGCCTCAATCTCCTTGCTTTCACATTTTGGGCGGTCCGTGCATGTCCTGCTCCATGATGTGTTCCTTGAATCATTGTTACGTTTGTAGCCGAACAATTTTTCACTAGGATAATAAATGTGTGCAGGTGCACCATGGTTGCAACAAGGGTAGGAGCCAACAATTTCACAACAGTAAAACATATAAAAAAAACAAAAACATTCCGAGTATTAAATTAAAGCCGCATTCTTACATGTTTTCAGGCGTCCACTTGCCACTCAAGAACGTTTTTGAATTAGAACACTGAAATTCCTGGTGGGTTTTAAATATGTAAACGCGTACGCACACAAAGTAACAATAGGGCGTTTGTTAACGAACTAGGAGTTGACAGTAACTATGATGCAACTTTCAACGAATATCGTAAACGTGTGAAGTTAAACCGTTGAGGCAACAAAAGTATAAATTAGTTGCGTACGACTTTGGTTACAAAACTTCTAACGAAGTGCTTTTAGAAATAAGCAGATCAAATATGGTAATAAGAAACTGCCTTGCTTTTGCCATAATGATCCGATGGTAAGTGGTTTTGAGTGACTTTTTCCTCGGACTGAATTTTTTCAATCTCAGAATATGCTTTGGAAAAAGTTGCCGAAAAGTCACTTAGAAACGAACCATTTTTCCAAAGGAGGGGCAATATATATTACGTACTGAAACCTACATGTCTAAAGCACGTCTTACCATCTCCTTCCGTGTCTTTGTAGATGCATTGTGTTTTCACAATCGGGGAAATCTGGTACTCTGACAGAGATACATTACTGCCAATGGTAACTTCAGTCTTGGGATACAGGTGTTTGACTTGCAGCATGTCTTCGGTTTGTTCATCTGCATTGAGTAACAAAAAAAAAA
>JAHWFP010108064.1:6528-22009 GCA_023313725.1 Lithobius niger
CCCCCCCCCCACCCCCGGTCGCCATTAATAATGACCCATCCCTAAGGCTGATTAAGAAATAAGAACTATACACTCCAGCACACTTCAGCCATAATTCAACTACTCTCAGTTAGGCTGATGAGACATTAATTACCTGCACTTCAGCGCAGTTCAGCCGTACTTCAACTACTCTCAGTTAGGTTGATGAGTAAATAATCAACTGCACTTTAGCAAATTTCAGCCAGATACACAGAACACTGTAATTTCAGATGGCAGCCTACGCCAATGCAGAACTCGTGGACATGATCGTGTGGTATGGTTTGGCCCACGAAAATGTTCGTGAAGCTCTTCGAATTTATGCAGAACGGCATCCTCAACAAAGGCATCCAACAATACGAACGTTCAACAGGACACTTGCTCGTTTCCTGGAAACGGGCAGCATTGTAGCCCGTCCTCGAACAGGTCGTCCTCGAATTGCAACAGACGACAACAATAGTGTGATGGTTCTCGCAGCAGTAGCCGAAAACCCGCTTACCAGTAGTCGTGCAATTGAAAGGGCACTTGACATCAGTCATCAGTCTGTCCTACGTGTCCTGAAGAGGAACAGTTTCCATCCATACCATGTTCATCTTCATCAGGCGCTGCGAGCAACAGATTATGACCCCCGTCTGCAGTACTGCGATTGGTTCTTGGGAAGAACTACTGCTGACCCTTTATTTTTCAATCATGTATTTTGGACAGACGAGGCGCAATTCACACGGGATGGCATCGTGAATACGCACAATGTGCACTACTGGGCAGACGAGAACCTCACTGGTTGCGAGAAGCCCGACATCAGGAACAATAGCGGTTTAATGTTTGGTGTGGGATCCTAAATGGCCACATCATTGGCCCAGTATTCTACGATGGAACTCTAAATGGGGAACGCTACCTTGAACTCGTTGTAGATGACGTTGTAACTGACGTTATGGACAACCTGCCACTAGCGACGGTGCAGGCAATTTGGTACGAACTTGATGGAGCCCCACCCATTTCCGTAGAACTGTGCGACAGCGGTTGGACGCTTTGTTCCCAGGACAGTGAATCGGTCGAGCTGGCCCAACGGCTTGGCCTTCTCGATCACCAGATTTAACTCCGCTGGACTTTTTCCTGTGGGGCCACGTTAACGCCCAAGTGTATGAAACCCCCACAACAACAGCTGAAGACCTAAAGGAACGGATACGTGCAACATGTAGAGCCATCCCAGCAGCAACATTCGAACGGGTACTACATTCCACAACGTCACTGGCACAAGCATGCCGCAAGAAATGGGGCACCATTTCGAGCACCTTCTTGATTGATTTTCATCTTACGGTATTTTTATTCCACACAAACGTGATGGTCCAAGTTTGGCCCCCCCCCCCCCCTTTTGTTGGTCAAAATTAATCCTCCATTTCTGACTCAATAGTAGAGGTTACGAAAACGGCCTTCAAGTTGCAAGTTTGCAGCTTTTGTAGTTGTTTACAAAGTTATTTACAATTAATTTATTTACAAGTTCGTTACAGTTATGTACGCCCATGTTATTTGTTTAGAACGCACTAATAACATGTCTGACCACATACCACACCCGTTGGTTCTGAACAATAAAATGGTGACAGAAACATTGTTCAAATTTCACGCAATGAAATACACAAAACTGGCTAATACCCGTAAAACAACAAACAAACATGAAATAAACAGCGTTGGGATAACTGTGTACAACAGACCGGAGATGCTAGCTGGTCACTGCCTTCTAACCTTTGCATTTGCTTCACTGCTTGACAAGTAGCTCTTGCAGTGAAGTTCATGTGCAAAAAGAGTATTTTGCACATAACTCTGGCGTTTCTACATGGATTTCCATTCTGTTTCTTGGGTTGGCAGTTTTTAATGATTATCTACAACTTTCAAATTTGCACTGATGGTCTGCGGTGCTTCCTTTAGAAGTTAGCAACGCGATGACCTTGATGGAGGTCTTCAAGGTCATCGTCTTTACACTCATCTGAATCCCCGCTGTTTATTCATTATTACTATAAACTTGTTTTCAGGATATTTGACACCATTTAGGATATATTCAGGTAAGCCCGACTTTTGGACCACCCTGTATATTTCGCTTAGGAGCAGACTTACTGATGTGAGCAGACTTGATGGAGGCTTTGTTAGGGAGGATTAAACAAACGAAGCTTCAACAATCAGCAATAGGGCGAGCGGGCTCATTTTTGGCACGGTAGCAAATAAAAAGGGCGAGCGGCCGATAATGAAAACGGATATGCGCTCTAACAATTAGAAACAAACACTATTACTTCAATAGAGCAGCGTCAACTGACGTCATTTTGGCCACGAGATACCATCTGGAGGGCATAGCTACACGGTGCACTAGATTAAAATGTAAGGGGAAAAACGGCAATTCTAGTCAATACAGTGCTTTGAGAGTGGATTTCTTAGGCTTAAAAGAATGTTGTTTTCTCCAACAACAAAAATCGCGCGTTATAGGCTTGAGAAATCCAGTCTAATGGCATTGGCTTCAGTAAGACGACCTTCTTTTCGCCCTCCAGTGCCCCTTGTAGCTAACCCAGTTACTGGCTCCACCATAGGGTTAAACACAATAATACTACGTTGTGTCACTGCCCTATAATGCTGACTATTACAGCCGAGTTGAATCAGCGGGAATCGGCGGGAATCCGCTAGAATGCAGTATGTGTGTGGCCGGGTTCGAATCCGGCCTCAGCCACCCCTGGCATTTTCGGGCAGAAAAGGACCCTGTGATGCCTCGTGCTCATGTCGATTGTGGCATGTAAAAGAACCTAGGATTTCCGATAGGATTTACCTAGCAAAGTTGACCCTCTCTCCTTCTGGCACCATGGCTAACGCTGGGTGTGCGTCAAAAAGCTACAAACCGGCGTATGTTACGCCCAGGAAGAACTAGTTTATGATATTACTCTACAACATTATGATGTGGAAAAATTCAGGTTCACTGTATTTTAAATAAAATTTTAATTGAAGGAGGTGATGAGTCGATGCAACACGATATACGAAAAAATGTCGCATGAGGGTAATTATAAAAGGCAAGACTATAAATAAATAACTTTATAGTTTCACTTATTTTTGTACATCATTGGAACGACAATGGGGAATTTTAAAAAAAGCAGAATTTTACATTTTTTTTTCTAGGCATGCTAGGTTTTAATACTAAGTTTACTTATTTTTTTTAAGGTAATTTTCAGAGCTATGAGAACAGTTTCGGAGTTTTTACTTAAGGACAGTTTAAAACTTAAGTGCGCGTAGGCTACAAATAAAAAAAAAATTTGTCGTTAACTAAGGGTTTACCGTGGAGTAGTAAAATGACTCCTTAAAGGGACAAATCGAAAATTACGATAGTTTTTCCTAAGATTTAAATGCGAATTTATTGAGAGATTTTTTTTCTTAACAATGACTTGACAGGTTGGCTATAATTTGGTAGGTTGCGGGGATCTAGGTTCAGTTTAACCATAATTTAACATAAAAATATCAAAATATAATGTAAAAAAATTCATTAGTGAATTAACGAACTGAAAGTTCTGAACTAATAAGACGAATCATGATAATTTTGGAAGTGTAACATCCTAAGTAGATAACTTGTTATGCAGCTTACGCTTTACTGATCGAATAAAAAATAAGGTTTTCAGCCAAAATTTAGCACGATATTTAAAAATCACAGTGCTTAAAATACAACAAAACTCACAAAATTTAGAAGGATAATTTTTAACCAGATTCTATGTACTCAAAGAGAGCAAACTCGTTTTGACTACCAACATTTAAAAGCCTACTTTGACATCGAGCCAATAAAATTTGCCACGCAAGCAAGATTAGTTAATATCAGCGATTTTGTAACCCTTTGACCCCCGTTAAAATTATGTTTGGACAGTAAGCTGAACAAAATTTATGTTTTCGGTCAAAATTTAGTGAAAGTTCAACTCCGTTACCCCCACCAGTTTCGATAACTGTAAGCAGCGTTGCAATTGTATGGAGAATACATTGGCGTGTAGCATGGGGGCGTGTAACATGGACTGCAACATGGTTGGCTACCTTTGCAATCGCAACTTGGCGAATTTTCGCACGGATCAGGTGGACATTTTTTGATCACAGCCGCGACTTCCACGCATGGTGGTGGGCATGGACACGGGCACGGGCATGGATAACAGCATGGTCTGCTACATGGGTTGCAAGGATTGCAGGGATAACAAGTACTGCAACAGCTAGCACATGGGCTGCAAGGATTGCACGGGTGGCAAGGATTACATGGATTGCAAGGGCCGGAACAAGGATTGCACGGGATGCGGCACGGTTGGCAGCAAGGTCCATTAGGGCAGCAACAATTGTAGGATAAACAGTGGCAAGGACACCGGGAGTTGCAACGCTCAAGAGGACGACAGCATGGTTCCTCCTCTGGTTCTTCCTCTTGTTCTTCGGGACACTCGGGGGAGGGTTTCCTGCATAGCATTGGTTTCCTGCATGGTATTGGTTTCGCACAAGGAACTTTATAGCAAGGTGAGCAACAGCAAGGGTCGCAGCACGAACAGCAAGGATCGCAACACGGGTCACACGGATCGGCACAGGGATCACAAGGAACTGGAGATGGCTGGCGTACCAGGCGAGGAACTACCATTAATGCAGAAACGGATTTCTTCGGTATGTACGGGTACGTATAGCATGGTGTTTCGCAACATCGATTGCAACAGTGACTGCGCGGTGCTTCGCAGCAAGGTTTGCAACAGCACGGTTGGCCACAACAAGGGTTGCAGCTGCACTTGCAAGGATTGCAAGGTTGGGTCGTAGGACTGCAGGGCCTACTCGGTGGTGCGCAAGGTTCTGGTGAGAGGCAACGCTTAGGTGTTGGGCACGGTGATGGACATGGTGGCGGACATGGTGCTGGACATGGTGGCTGACATGGTGGACGACATGTTGGTGGACATGGTCGCGGACATGGTGGCTGACATGGTGGCTGACATGGCGGCGGACATGGCGGCGGACATGGCGGTGGACATGGCGGCGGACATGGTTCTGGACCTATGGAATAGGATATGCTAAATATAAATTTCTGACTAGAGGTACAATGGTAGTGCTATGTTTTTTGTAAATTCTGTTCGATATTAGCCGAGATTTTAAGAAAAAAAAGCAATATTTTCCAGTTTCGGCACGATTTTGCTAGAAAAACACGCGTTTGCTTACTATTAATGTTAATTACGAAACCAAATCGTTTTAAGAAAATGATTTGCAATTATTTGCGGTCACTTAAAAACTGGTCACTTAAAAACTTAACGGAGACTGGCGTAGACTATTTAGTCGGCTACAATATGCAACCTTTAAAACTTTGTTTAAAGCATGTTTGTTTGCCAAATCTGATGCAGACCTCGCGAGTTCTATTAAACCAGTCCTTTTGCTGAAGTTAACATACAACGTTAACACACCAAAACAAAAAAGAAAACAAAATACAAACGAGTTTATGCCTAGGCTGAACAGTTATCTTTCGGTTAAAGGTACATCCTTCCGTGTTGGCTTTCCAGTATGACTCAGTTTTGCTACATTCGTTCAAACGTACGTAAATGTTGCCAACACATTCATTTTCTTGTTGTTTTTTCTTTAATACTGACTCCAGTACTGCCGTTAGATGACGGATAAAGTTTCTCTTTGTGACTTCTAATGCTGGATACATGCCGACTGTTATGAATATAGATTTTGCTTTGCATCTGTGTGTAAGTCTCGGCAGGTGTGAGAGTGAGCTCAGGTCCTAAACCACACACTTCATAACAACGGTGTGTGGCATTCATGAGCGGACGTATGCCGAGTTCTCTTAATAATATTGAGGATTAAACTGAGCTCCAAACAATCCTCAATGAAATTTCACCAGGGTTCAGACAAAACTTGGAGAACCTGAAAATCTCAGGGAAATTCCAGGGAAAACATGGATTTCTTTGAAAATCAGGGAAAAGACAGGGAAATTTGAAAAAAAATGTCTTTGTGTCTGATTTGTAAGTTCCATTGAATTTGCAGATCACAAACAAAATCCTAGGCTAGCAGCCAATATTTTAGATATTACTTCAATAAATCAAATCTTAGGCTGGTTCCAATATCTGTAATGAAAATTTCCCGTCTGAACTAATCCCTAAACAGCTATTTTCTGGGATGTTGGATTATTTTCCTACAAGTATTAATAAAAACATCAGCTACTGCCCATTTTCCTAACTAAACATCTTGTAAACACCTGGAAATTGCCTTTGGGTGCATCTGGAAAACCTGGAAATGTCAGGGAAATTAAGAATAAAAAAATAGTCTGAACCCTGTTCACTTTACCTCAATACTTACTCATGTACTGCTGTTAGATGCTTCTCTTTGCGACTTCTAATGCTGGATTCATACCTACTGTTATGAATATAGATTTGGGTTTGAATTTGTATGTTTCATTAGGTGTAAGAATGGCTCAGGACTTAAACCACACCCATACAGCATAGTTAAACTAATTGCGCGTAGTAAGTATTCTCTATATTCTCATTTGATGCAGTTAAGTTTATAACCCTATTTCGTCAATTTGCGGCCGGCTATCTATTTGATGTGGGTCTCTATTTGACGCAGGTCTTTGACGCATTTGTCTATTTGTTCGATTTAACATGCTCCGAAAAATAAAGCCCAATTTACCTTCTGAAGCTGGGTATCGTGCTTGGCAAATATTTTCAAACCGGTGTTTAATGCACTGAAGCAGTAGTCTCATATTGTTTTGTTGGTCAAAATAGCGTCATTCAACGGCAGAGAGTGCAACAGATGGGTTTACTTTTCATTGCAGCATTGCCTCATTAATAAGGTCTTCGCAATGTCTTTACAAACTAGCGTATAGTTTGTTCCACATTATGTTTTCAGAAAACTGACTGGATGACGACTCTTTTCCTTGCACCAAGAGTGCCAAAACATGTGGTTATCACACTTGGAGACTCTATAAAGTTATTGGAGTTTACGAATGGGATGTTTACGGATTTTTTGTACTCGTAGTGAAAGAAAACGAGACGTCGTACAGTCAGTTTTCTGAAAACATAATGTGGAACAAAGTATAGTTACCTCAAATGTAAACAAATGAAGGTGTTTATTTACCTCCTTCCTCCGTTTATTACCTAAATCAGTTAACATCGAGAAAAATTCGATGCTTGACCCAGAAATCGAGGAAATACCGTCACAAGAATACCAATGTGTTTTGGTCACCAACATTATCGGAAGATGACATTTAGACAGAGCCACTGTAATCACTAAATTAGGTTACTTACTTTCGGGTTCGTCCTCTGGAGTAGCATCAGTATTCTTGGGCTTATCTGGTCGTCCTCCTGGTTTTGCATCTTTGTCCTGATCGGCTTGCTGTGGTTTATCCATTCCAGCTGCTATACGTCCATCGCCGTGTCTGGAGTTGTGATTCATCGTATAACTGTGGCTGGCTGTGGTGTCGGAACTACAAATGGTACTAGAGGTTAAGCTTCCACTACGACTGACAATGGGGGCAAATGGTTGATGCTGCAGTTCCCGATCTATTTCTGCAGATGCCCATAGCCAATCGTGGTTACTCAAGACTCGATAATTGGAACCTATTATTTTATTGATGTACGAGTTTGTATATGGGCAGTGCAGACATTCTTGTGTGTCACGTAGATCTGAATTTGTGACATTCGACCTACGACTTTCGCCTATGTAATGTTTCGGTGCACTCGACATGGGTTTCAAAAGGAATTTGTCCATTCCAGCTGATTCTCGCTTGGGGTCCTGATCAGTCACGATGAAAGGGAAACTTTCCATTATGCCTTCCTTGTTGAAAATCAGCCGACCCTGTCCTGGCGGCGGAGGTGTTAAAATCCTGACAGGATATGGAGGGCCCTGCACTGGTGGGCTATTTGGATGTGTAGGCTCAATGTTTATGCATACATCCTGAGGGGCTGGTAAATTTGTATTACTTTTTTGCTGGTGTCGATACTTGGCATCATTAGTAGTTGGCTGTTGTTGAAAATAGTTCGGAGAAATTGGCTTTGGCTCAATGTTGCTTCCATTGTTTCCTGTTCCAGCTACTGGAAGGAAAGGTTTGATCAACCCTGGGTGAGCCCAAGTGCAACTCGTTGTTACTTGAACTCTCTTGTTGCGGAACTTTGGGCATGCCATGGGAGTGGGGCAAGCTATGGGAGTGGGACAAAGAACGGGAGCTGCTGGCACGGAGCAAGCAACCGGGGTGGCGCTACTGATAAGTGACTCTTGCAAGACGTGTACGCAACCTTTTAGTTCATCAACCAATTGCTTCATGCATTGATTGTCGGTTTGATTTTGTCCACCAGCACAGCGACGTGATCCTTTTGAATTACGTTTGCGTTTTAATCCATCGGATGATGAGTCTACTTCGGTAGTTTCCTGGCAGCAGTAAGCTGGTTCCACGAAATGTACACCTTTTTTCTTACGATGGGTCTTTTGTAATGATACTTCTTCATGGTGGCAGCTAGCAGCGCCATTTCCTTGACTGAACGGGGACAAGCAGCAGGCTCTACAGCTGGGACTTTTAGCCATTTTGTGTCTACAGCATCGCGATTCCACTCTAGTTGTCAGAGAATCATTATGGTTTCTTGGGGATAACCAAGGTGAAGAATGCACTGAACGACAGCAACCCACTAACGATAAATGCGGGCAAATTGTGTGCGAGCAACAGTGAGACAGACTTGGAGTTGGAAGTAGACATGAGGAGTTGTGGCATTTTTCCTGGACCGCAGATGGCTGAACACACTGTTGGCAGTTACACTCACAGTTACATTTGCTTGTTCTTTCTTGATTACAGCTGGCACTACAGTTTTCAACTTTATCTTCACAGCCGTTAGAATGTTTGCAGCTACAAGCACATTTATTTGTGCCTTCTCGAATGACGTTAATACATTTATCGACAGTTTCGTCCTCACAGTTAGGAGAATACTTGTTGGAATTCTTTAGCAAACTTATCAAGCTATTACACTGGTCAATTGTCAGTTTGTCACTTGTAGGTAACTCAATATGCCACGTGATCTTGTCTTTGGGAGAAGGTTGCTGGAGCGGAGTACACGGAGGAGGTGTGCAACACTTAGGTTTGCAAGACGGAGTCAGTGTAGGGGAACATTTACCTTGGTTGTTGCACATCTTAGCTGGACTGGAACAGTTATTGGAACAGCAATTCTGAACATCAGACGACTGGCATAGGTTATTACTGGATCCACTTGTTCTTCTTCTTCGACAATAGGACACCTCTTCCACATCTCCAGACACTTTTTCAAATGGTGACGATATTTTCTTGTAGCAAACCTTTTCTATGCACGGGTTGTCTGTTTGAACACATATTGATCGTTTGCATAAAGGTTTAGGCGAACACGCACCAGTGGTGTGGTGGAAGTAAGAGTACTTTTCTTCACTTGAGGAACGGTGGGGGCTGTTGTCTTCCGGAGTACGGCCCAGCCCACAGTCATGTTGAGGTCTGGAGTTAAGTTGAGGATTACAGATGCCAACGCCTTGTGTCATGTGGCACGACGGTGATGAAATTGGTGCCACTTCCTGCCTTTCTTGCACCGGCACAGGAAGGAAGTACCTTGGTGACCACGTGTCAATCCACTCTTGTTGAGTCATTTGAGTAGGACGCTGGCAAACGGAAGTTTCTGGAGCCACGCACATTGGCCCAACATAGAAGTATCTTGTTGGGGAAGGTAAATCACAATTTGAATCAGGTCTCAAGTTGCAAGCTGTTGGTGGGCCGCCTTCTGTTCTAGGTACATACACAGGTATGGTAGCGAATCTTGGTTGAACAGTTTCGTTGTCTAGGGGGCTAAAGCGGGGACCTGCATTACAGATGTTGCGGTTGCCAATGGTAGTGTCTTGATAATTCCGGCAACCATCGTTGTTATATGGTGGATTAACTGAGGCTATGCAGTTCTCTGTGTTTAGGTCTTGGACTCGAGCATGAAAGTAGGGAGCATCGGCTGATGCCGTTAGCTCATGCATTTCAGGAACCAGTTGGTGAGCCGCAGGATTGGCGAAAATCCAGACTCTGCTTGATTCCGGCCCCAGTCCTGGTCTTGAGATATCCGGCATTAATCGTTGAGCAGCCGTTGGTTCGTTAGGGAGGTAACACCGGGTTGGACGCTGATCGCAGGAGCATGATGAAGAACCTGATGTAGGTTGACGGTTACGATCACTTACACAGTTAGCATAGCGCCCATCCATAGGTCGGGCCTGGCGGGCAGAAGCTGGTCTGCTGGAAGCATCATTTCTTGAGACCGCTTTCATCTCCATTCGGGATGATGCCACCTGCTCGTGGCTGGCACTGGTACGAAATCCTTGGCTTCCGGTTATACCAGTTGGGCTGGCACCAACACGGAATTGACTACCTCCACTTGTACCTGGTTGGCTGGTATTGGCACGGATTCCAAGGCTTCCGGTTTTACCAGTTGAGATGGTACCGGAACGGATTCCACGGCCTCCAATTGTATCAGTTGGAAGAGCACGGGAACGGATTCCTTGGTCTGTGATTGCACCAGTTGGGTTGGCACTGGAACAGAATGCTCGGTCTCTGGTTGTGCCAGTTGGACGACAACACACCGGAATGCGTAGACCAGTAGATCGATGGCATCTTGCAGACAGATGGTCTTGGTTGTCATTAGTGACACCATGATTGCTCGGTCCGTTGGATAAAGCTTCTTGCAACACCGACTCCGGAATTAACAACTCTGCCTCTCCTTCCAGCAAAATACTTGGATCTGATTCAGTCATGACTTATGGATAAGGAAGATGAGCATTTAAACTTACTATTTACGTGCGTTTCGTTCCCAAGTATGTTTTACCTTTCAAAATCGACTTGCGTCTTTGTCAAAATCAAAATCGACTGGACATTCATGATTTTTTCCTTAGCACTTCACAAATTTTCGTATAAATCAATCGGTGTTGAACCTAGAGTTTTTCCCCTTTGACTTGGTAGGACTAAAAACGTTTACCTTCTTGAGAAGCTTTTGAAGAAAATTGACTGTGGATCGCTACATGTCTTTCTTTTTACGTCATTTTTGCTGCGTTGATTGGAAAATGTTAATTTGGCTTGAGGTGTCAAGCTCACGGAATTTGGACGAATTTTACTGTTTTCGTTACATTTTTTACAATTTTGAAAAAAAAAATAAAAATAAAAACGGAAGCCTAAAAAGAGAGTTGCTGTATTGCAGCCCCGGCCGAAAATGAGATATTTACGTCTGTAACAATGGAAGCAGCGCGCCCTGAAGTACGGTCATGACACAACAATGCAATGGACGACTACGCAACAATACGAAAGGACTTGCCCGCAGCCCCTGGTGTTTATAAAGCCGTCTACAAGCGTCAACGGAGGTAATGAAAGCAAGAAGTACAGTATGGCAGCCTATCTTTACAATATGGCGGTCCAATGATCACGCCACCCGTGTTCCAGTAATCGTATCATATCAAGACACATACTAGTATGTCGCTCTTCAAAGGTCAACGGCAGCATCAACGTTTGTCATATACAAATAACTTAAAGGAGCATGGCAACATTTTGTCATACAGCTAAGGCAGATTGGCCGTTTTTTAGCTGCACTACGGCTCAAAAACCGGAAATAAGTAACGGAATAAGTAACATGATTTAGTTGAGGTCAATTTCCAGGGTATTTCGTGATGGGAGGAATTTTTTTTTTTGCATATATTGTAAGGTCGCTAAGGAAGTGGACGATTATTCACAAGGCACAATGCTCGATCCTAATTCACTCCTTACTGCATAGCTAGGGGACTATGCACATAGCGTTTACATATTAGGCTATCAGCAGAACTTATCCTTCTGCTGCACCTCGTAGTCAGGGATCCAACCTTTCAGTCAGATCCCACACACTAACTACTTTGAGCCGTCGTCTCCAGGCTTCTTTTATACTCTGGAGAACAATGGGCTCTTGCCTGAGGCTACTGGCGAACAGGTTCGATCCGGTTCCAACTGGGTTGCAGAGGACCCGTGTCTCCACCTGGCGGCTGGCAGCTGTCCAATTCCTGAGTCTGCAGTAATTGGAAGGCTGGCAGGCCGCCATGATTGAGGCAAGTCGAACTACGAAGTGTTTGCTTCGTGAGTTGCGTGCTGCCGATCATGTAAGCATGTTACATCTCCCCTCCCCTAAGTGTTTGCCTAGGCAAAGGAGAGATCGTCCTCAGGTATAACGCAATGCATTGCCTAACTATCCTGTAAGTTGTTTAAAACCTCAGGATCGAAAAACAATTTATTCAGAAAAAGCCCTAATTTACAGAGTTTCACGACTTTCCCTATCAACAATTATTCCAGTCTCCTGTTCTAACAAGACTCCAATCAAAAAAAAACTTAACAATCAAATTTAACACGTAACACAACAAAAGCACCAACAACGTCTTCCATCCGGAGCACAAACGTAACAGTCCAAACTTGAAAAAAAACGTAACAACAACATTGTCCTTCGTACCAAACCAACGTAACGATGTAACAACACAGAAAACTCAACACGACGAAAGCATGTCCAATCGGCTTCTAACGCGCCTCCAGAAGTGCCTCCCATCTTCTGCCACCTGCCATTGAAGTACCTGCCTGCCACGGCGCTTCCCTGTGGGCTGCCATTAATGGACTTGTAAACAGGCACTCCTCCTACCTGCAGCTTCCGACGATCAGTCCTCCCAGATGGCCCTTCCACCTCTCAAACACCTTCTCCACACAACACCACCTCTGTTGCTCAACAACAGCTCGACACCACACCTCTTCGAACACACACACACTGCCATGTCTCCCGACGGAAATAATTGTTCGAGCATCCTGCTCAGGGTCCCTCCTGGGTGTGCAGGCCCACGTGCCTATGCCTCCTAGGACAGTCATGGCCGACTTCCATTATCGGACAGGCATTTTCCGACGCACCACCCCTCGCGGCACACTCCTCCGACGAAAGCACACAACACCACTCCAAATTGAGCCACTTGTAACCTTTGGTCTCCCCACGAGAGGGCGCAACCCAGGCTGGTTACCATTCCGTGTAAGTCCAGGACGTCCACCCAACCCACAACGCACTGCGGGATCCAGGGTGCCTCCCTTATCTTACACCTCTCCGCTTCCCGTATTCCTCTTTTCAAGGTGCTACGATCACGGAAAGCTACGCTCACACATGCACACTGCATTCGTGTTTACGTAGGCCTGACTGTACATTAAGCCAACTACCTGTAGGATGTGTTAGCAACCTACACGCAGTCAACCGACCGATGACCCAGTCGATAGCGACCACTATCCAACCTCGCGGCTGGTAGCAACCGACGGTCTGATCTGCATAGGCCTATCGCTGACCTCATGCAAACTTTGACCGTTTTCATCAGTCTTGCCTGTTCGGGGAATACCTCGTACCAGGAACCCGTAAACCCTTGGTTCCTCAAGATACCCCCTTAGGTGTGGACTGTCATCCACGTACCACGTTGTGCCACTTACCAGAATGGGTCTATAAGCTGCTGACACGGTAGGGCGTTCATTCGCCCTTCGTTAGACACGGAGGCCTTCAGTATCTCCTCAGCACTATAGAAGAAGTTTTACGTGCCCCCGGACTCTTGCGAGCCCACCGCCGCCTGTTGTGGACCACACTATAGGGAGCCTATCCCCCTTTATGGTCTAAACTCCTCCACTTCCGGATCGGCACGCAGGCAGTCACATGTTGACTACCTTTCGGTGACATCCCAGCCACTTCCGCCCATGATGGCATGGTCGGCATCGCAGCTCCACCAGTACACTACACTACACAGTCTCGTCTGTGAACCCAAAACACTCGCAGTTCATTCTGCACTCGCACACATCCACGAACTTTACGTTAAGTCCACCACGAAGTCTTCCACAAAGTCCTTCTTCGTCGACTTCCACACAGCTACCCCACACACACGTGCCTTCACATCCCATGATGACCTCCTGGTGGTCCCATCCATCGGTTGTGCCCTCTCGAGCGGACGAGCGAATGGTGGCCACCGTCAAGTTTGTGCAAAGCATGTCCAGCAACCAGTCCGTCAGTGAAAGAGAGAATAAATTTGCGCTCCCTCCACTGTTTTCTGTAGTTTACAGAAAAAAGAGTCTTTTCACCCTTTAACTGCAAACCTGCTAGGAAAAGTAATGTTCAAACATTCAATAGAAATTCCGGAATTGCAGTGATCAGGAGTGCCTTTGGTTTCAAGGGGGGTTTGGTTGCCACACCACTTACCCTATCACGCATCGAACACACTACCCCAATCCGTTCATTCAACCTAATTCTCCAATCCATTTTCATAGATTGTGCCCTTAGACCGCAGCACTCACGTGTTGGAAAAGTGCAACCGGCCAAACGCCACTTGAGCGAGCCTACAGCTTTAACCAAACACGCTACGCAGAGCTGGCTTCGCACTGCCATCCCACATGAGGGTAGAGGTCCCCACTGGGGGTTCTCCCATATTTAAAAAGAACTACCGTCGTAGTCTACATTTCACTATGCAAAGCGACCAGACGCGAAGAGTGACGTACTCTTATCCTGCGCCCACGGAATAAACCATTCCGTTTGGGATCGTGCTACACGCCATCTGCCCCACCTCACACTGTAGTTGTCTTACTGGCTTCGAAAAGACCAAACAACTAAACAATGTGTCCGCCACTGAATTGAATCACTACATGAAACTAAAATAATTTACATCAGTCTCTCGAAAATTGCATTTCCGAACTGCCTTTATAAATTAGTTCCCCTCCGTGTGCCTCATCGTTGTTCGTAAGAACTCCGTCATGGGCCACACAGGTGCTTCCCTGCAAAGCCAATCCCTGGTTTTCACCTGATGTGCTCTGCATAAAAGCCTTCAGAAATCACCCTATTTTGGATTTTGCCCGTCCAATAAATAGATTTCATTCTGGATCGCTACCACACATATTCCTGTTTGCACGATTTTTTTAATTCTGCATACAGCGTATATGAGGATGCGATCTTCGTTTGTATGACATAATAAAAAAAAAAATGTGCTTTCTTTTTATATGCGACAAACGGCGTCGAAATGCGGCAACCTGTCCACGCTCTTGTTCCAGGTTTCGTTACCTGAACAAGGTTGTGGACTGATGCCTCATTTCCGGTTGTCAAGTTACCGTCCGAAATTGTAAGCCTTTTTCCTGCTTCACAATTAATTTCAGTCAACGTTACTGGCAATGGGCATGACAAAGCCCAATTTTGAAAAAAAAATTCGGTTTCAACCGTAACCACAGTCAATTCCTCCTTTTCCATTTTCAAAACCCATTCTTTGGTCAGTTAATTCCAGTGATGACGGTCTCACTGCGCATTTGAATTTTCGGATCCAAATCACAAACCTTTCTCACCTTACAACCATCCAAAGTCATGTCTGTAACAATTCGTAATACAAGTGTCCTATTCGCGGTTACACGATTACCAATTTTACAGCCCACCATTCCCAACTTTCCTACAACATCGAACATTTT
>JAHWFP010108069.1:0-16453 GCA_023313725.1 Lithobius niger
CAACTAGCTGCGGATGCAGAACCAGCTCTCGGCACAAGGGCAAGCCGTCTGTGACGCGATTGACGTCATCCATCGTGGTTATCGTCCTCCATCTTAGTTCCCCCAGGGGATTCCCCTACCTTCCCACCTGCTGGAATGAGAAACGCGCCTAATACAGTGGAAGCATCGCGAAGTTGCTATCAAGTTTAAATTTATACAGACGATTAAGAGGTTCAACACAGGCACCCAGCGTTTTATTACAGATTTTTTAAATGTATTTTAGTATTCGAATCAGGCGGAATGCTGTTGTTAGTTAATAAATCGATTGAACGTTGCGTGTTACTTGCCTGTGTAAAACGAAGCGAGGATTTCAATATGGCGGGCGCGAGCAACCATCCTTGCGCATGCGCTGATGTTCTTTGCCGCTTGGCATGTTGGTATACAACACGGCGCTGACCTAGTTAGGGCTGGAAGGAACGCGAGAGCTTGTAGTTTCTGGTCCCCCTAACCCAAACCTTTACGTCCCTGGATGCACCATCTTCTTGGAAAATAATATCTGCGGGACACTTTTCCCGTACAGTTGCCAGAATCCTGTCTTCTAGCAGCTGACAATATACTGCACCGTAGATTGTTCCATAAAGGAAGAATGGTCCAATGACCCCCCCCCCCCAGCCCATACACCTCCCCAAACATTGATGCCAGTTGACGGCGTAAATGCCGCCATAGTGACGTGTGGGTTGTCTTCACTGTAAAATATACAATTGTAACGATTAAATCTTGCCATTCAGATGAAACTTGGCTTCATCGGAGTATAATATCCGTTCCACGTTCTGTGGATCACCTGCAAGGAAATCTAGGAATTCTTCACAGAACTGAATGCGTCGATCGGGATCATCTTCGTTTAAGGCGTGGGTATAGGCCGTAGATGGTACACCTTCAAGCGTACGTCCTTAATCAGCCTATTAACTGAAGGCAGTGACACACCCGTTTGCCGTTCCAACTGACGCTGGGACGTCGTTGGTTCATCAAGCAACGCGTGGTGAATCTCGGCGGCATTTTCAATCGTTCGTGTCGTTCGTTTACGGCCAGAATTGCCCTTATGTTGATTTTCCACAGAAGCTGTGGTTTCAAATTTCTCCACCAAATGTGCCACTGTAGACCGGCATGGAGGTGGCTGAAGATACGTAGCCTGCCACCTCACCAAAACGTCTGATATCATATCGTTTTGGTAATATCATTTCATAATATTGATACGTTGGACCTTTGGTGGAGGTTCATGCGTGGTATGTCGTTATGACATACAAAAAGAACGAGTGGTATCGAACGAAGTGAATACAAAAAGAACAAACTGTATCGAATGATACGTATCAGGTTGTATGCACCTAACTACTGTCACGTCGAAGTGTACGGACCGACCAGTACTACAGTATACTACACATCACACAATAGTGCATGCCCTGGGGCATCAGGTCACATGACTCACAACAGCTGAAGGGCAACATGCAGCATTAACCAAGGTTACTAAATCGGTAATTAAACTCAGCCAATTACAGAAGTATCAGTACTGTAAACTGGGAACTCCTGTCGGATAACGTTACTAGGCCTTTTGTGCAGCAAGTGGTGTGGCGATTAGATGTGCAACCTAGATAATTGTTAATTCAGTATGTACATTGGGCGCAGGGCTGTAGCCAGCACCCCCGCAGCCCCCGCACGTGCGGGGGTTTTGCCTACTGGGGCGAAGAGCACGAAACGCGATAAGGCCTTTATAGTGGACTATAGCGTTGATTTTTGTTTACAATCTTGTGCTAAGTTCAGTTTCAGAGAACCATGTAGCGTAGAAAGGTTGAGGTTTCAAATGAAAGAGCATTCTTTCTAGTTCCTGTAGGCCTAAGCGACGTGAAAATGGTCTGTTTATGTGTAAAGCTTACAGTATGGAAGCAGTTAATGATTACGTTTAAAATTTGTCTGCCAGCTAACAACAAAATTGTAAGCCCAACACGATAAAATGGTTACATTATTTCGAAACGTCAGCTTCAGGAGCAGAGTTAAATTGTTGAACACATAGTCGCAAAATAAATCGTGCTGATTGTTAATTTAAAAAAAGTGGTGAACAAATTAAACTAGTTATGTTAAAAAAAAACAGGCTTAACGGTATTAAAAAAGACATATAATTTCAATGGCAACGAAGCGCCATCCTCTGCCTCACAGTCGTGAAACAGAGTCCTTTTTCCTAGTTCACGTATGTTTACATTACGCTCGACAGAAAAAAGTGTGTTTACAATAAAATTCAGTTTAACAGGGATTTTCTTTTTTATTTTTATTTATTTGCAATTTCACTTGTAATTTTACTTGCTATTGTTTCTGTGGGTAAGGTATTTTTTAATTGTCGCGAATAGGATTTTCTTTTCTTTATTTTTTGTGGAGCCGGGGGGGGGGGGGGTGTCTCTCTTCATTTTAATCGTAGTGCAGGTTATATAAAATTTCCTGGCTACTGCCCTGATTGGGCGATTCGATTTCTACAGGGTATCAGGGATAAGAGGCCTCAGAAGCTACGTTGTACTGCCGCCGTACAAGTAGCTTCCCCTCATCATCCAGGGTTGCTACATGCGTTTTTTCCTTTTGCGTTCTTATTTGGAATCCAAATACTGTAAAAGCCTTTATTTTAGCCATTTTATTTGATGGCCAAAATAAATGTTTTTATTTCTTTTTACTTGAAATCTAATTAGTGGCTTTTATTGTTTGTTTTGGTCTCCCCCCCCCCCCCATCAACCAGGGCTGTCACATGCTTTTGTTACCTTTTGCGTTCTTATTTGAAATGCAAATAAAAGCTTCCTTTCCTGAGGTCAGGAATAACTTTCTTGATTTCTTTACTGAGGTAAGGGATAAGGGGTATAGTGATGGGGAATGGTTGTTGGACCTAGAAAAATTCGACGTGTAGCGTTTTTTATTTAAACACCCTGTCCTAGCTGGAACCGTGCATGCGGAACGGTGATTGAATTACAACACCAACAACAGAAGAGGGCACATTGGGGTAATTGTTGCTACTTTGAAACAAATCCGCTCAGCTCTGAAAGCCTGCATCCACGAAATAAATGTAGACCATTCTATCGTTCATAGCTACCAATTTCGAGGCCAACACCTCGAAATTAAAAACGTAGCTCAGTTTGTTTTAAAACTGTATTCATTTAGCTGAAACACGGATCCTTTCATTTTACCCATCAGCAATCAACTGTTCGGGCGAAAGTTTGTAATACATAACATGTGCTCCAAGAATTGTTAGGCACCGTAGCAGAGACATAGCATGCGCACGAAGAATGAAAAATAACGTTACTTTTAATTGACGGCTGCTGCTGCTCCTGCTGTTTAATACCTCTGAGGTTGGGTATTATATTAGTAGACTAGCAGGACCCGTGCATGCTGCACGGTGGATTGACCCTCCCGGTCTTAGCCTCTCCCGGTGTTTGGTCTTCTTAGGAAAGTAAATCGCGTATGAAATATTTCATTCATTAGTAGACTGATCCTTCAATTTTACTCGCCCCTCCTCTCCCCCTCGTCCTCTTCCCCTCCTTTTGCCCCCCTCTCTCCCAGGCCCCTTATTGCAAGTTAATCTCCATGATTGTCTCCCGGTCATAGCCCCTCCCGGTGTTTGGTCTTCTTAGGAAACTAAATCACGTTTGCAATATTTCATTCATTAGTAGACTGATCCTTCAATTTAAATGACTCCTCCTCTTCCCCTCCTTTTGTGCCCCCCCCCCCCCCTCCACTCCGGCCCCCTCTGCAAGTTAATCTCCGTGATTGTCTCCCAGTGATAGCCTCTCCCGGTGTTTGGTCTTCTTAGGAAAATCAATTGCGTTTGCAATATTTCATTAGTACACCCACACCCAGAAAAGACGCATACATGTGTTTTACTCAATGCTAAAAAACAGTAATATTTCATTAGTACGCCCAGACCCATACTTGTATTTTACTGAATGCTAAAAAACCGTATCACTGTGAAAATCAGCACTCAGTACGCAAGCAAGCCCCTGCTGCAAGGTAATCTCAGTGATTGTTTCCATCAACTTAGAAACAATTCACATCGGCACCACGCACAACCAAATTGTTTGAAGTAATTTTGACTTTGACTTTATTGAGCTTTATAAAGACCCCAAAGATCATGCGCTTATAACTAACCTACTTAACCTAACTTAAAACTATAACAACTATAACAACTAGAAAACCAAACAAACGTTAAAAAACCAAACAACCAAATAACCGCACCTAACCCCGCAGTGAAACCCCACATAATGTACCAATGCAAACGGGGGGCAAGCAATCAAGTAAAACGGCCTGTGGCTCTGCAAAAGTCTAACACTATCTTAAGTGAATGTCGCAATGACGCCAAATGTGGGGGCACCCCCAGGACTTCACGCATAGGGACGCCCACATCGCCCAGTGGTCGGCGTTGGTGTGCTGCCCAAATGTCGAACAGTCTCGGTCCCCATACCACAGACACAGATAGGTGAATCACACCACCCAAGCCGGTAAAGGTGCGCCCGCAGCTGAAAATGTCCCATGTGCAGCCTCGAGATCGGACCAGAATCTCGACGCTGCAGGTGCCCAATAGCAACAGGTACAGAGGTTGACGGGTGTATCTCATAGAGCGTACGCCCCGTGGAACCTCCGCTCCATCGGGCCTGCCACTCCCCATTAGAAACTGTAGAAACAACTGGATCCAAATCCCTTGGGCCAACAAAAAAGAGAACAGGGTGGCTTCTGGATTCGTAACCGAGACGGGCAAGTTCATCGGCAGTCTCATTCCCAAAGATGCCTGAATGACCGGGCACCCAGGCCAAGAAGACTGAGCCACCTGCCTGAGAGGCCTGAAACAGTTTCCACCCAATCTCAAATGCGATTGGGCGAGAGACCATCAAGGACCTGAAGCACCGTCTCAGAAAACCTAAACCTGCAACAGAATCGGAAAAAATGCAGAACCCAGGCAGCCGTAAATCGAGCGCGATATCTATAGCAATTGAAATTGCAATCACTCACCGAGAAATGCGGAAGGAAGACCAGAAAGAAAAAAACTAAATTCAAGGTGGAGTCCCGGAATGGAGATTCCCGCTCCACCCTCAAAAATATCTGGATGGAAAGACGCGTCACAGAATATCCCAACGAGTGAGGGAGAGTCCACAGTCCAAAGAGGCGGTTCAGATGGAAGAAGAGCACCCAGAGCTGCGGCACAGCAGGTCCACGGGCTTGGCGGATGAACCGTGCACGGATTGAAGAACTTGCTTAGGTCCTCCTGCAGGAGCAAAGTGGCACCAAAACCAAGCGTGCCCAACAATTTCCGAGCGCGTAACGGTAATGTTATGTAGTCCAACAGTATGCGGGTAAGTGGGTCGGTGTTCCCCCTAGCGATAGCCCTATGGCAGATTCTGATCAGAAGACCTTTAGCACGGATGTCAGCAGGTTGTTCACCTGTTTCAACCAGCAACGCCAAGATAGGGGTTGACGGTAAACAGCCCGACACAACTCTCAGGCACTCATTCAATGCCACCTGAACACTTTGGATAGCAGGCCTGGAATTACCCAAACGCGGCAGGTGGAAATCAGCGCAGGCCCTAACATAGACCCTGTAAAACGTGGCTACAATGAACCGCTTTGCCACCAGCTTATTTGTGGCAAACGATTCAATATCCTCAGACGAGAGGAAATGCTTTCCCTGACAGCCTTTGCATCACTAACCCAAGTCAATCCTGGGTCCAACCAGAACCCTAGGTACCTAACCTTGGGCCTTGATTTGACCAACGTACCGATCACAGTAATGGACCCCCACAGACTTGATCCCTCTTAAATATCATTAATTCTGTTTTGGGACCAGACAGAGCCAGGCCCCTGATAGCTAGCTGCTGAGCACCCCTGGTAATGACTGCCTTTAAAGTAGCAAGAAGCACTGTTAGGTACCTCCCAACAACCCAGACCGCCACATCATCTGCATAAGTGACAACATTTGCCAGAAGGTTCATATCCACAAGAACAGCATTAATCGCAACAGCGAAGAGAGCCGGGCTCAAACAGCTGCCCTGTGGGAGGCCCCTATCGGTATAGGAGACACTAGACCAGAACCCATTAACCCTAGTCGCAAATCGTCGAAGTCCAAGCAGCGCAAGGATAGCATCTTTCAGCTTCTTGCTGACCCCCATGACTCCCAATGAATGCTCCACCCAAGCCACATCAACCATGTCGTACGTGGCTTTGATGTCTAGAAAAACGACAGCTGCAAAACATTCATTCACCCAGGCTTCCCTAATGCCCGACTCAAGGTAGAGGACCGCATCTTGTGCTCCCCTGTTTTTCCTAAACCCAAACTGGGCGCCGAACAGGCTGCCGAAACTTTCCAGTTGCCAAACCAACCTGTTGATCAAAATCCTCTCATGAATCTTCCTAGGGCAGGAGAGGAGAGCTATTGGTTGATAACTAGTGACGCTCGTGCGACTTTTTCCTCTTCCCAGAACAGGAGAGAGGATAAAAAACAGTCAAGATCGAGGAATAGGTGCACCGTCAAATCTACTCTGATAAAAGGCAAGCAACTCACGTCGTCCCCTATCGGACAGGCTCTTCAGGTGGGCGTACGAAACCCTGTCAACCCCAACAGCGCCTTCTGAACAGGAGGAATCAATCGCAGCTGTCAATTCTGCCAATGGCAGTGGTGTATCACAGTGGGGCGAGCAATCGTCCAACACTATAGGTGCCGGAGGACCCTTCTGAGAACTGAAAACAGCAGCAAAATTGTCATTAAATGCCTCTGCCATCCTCAGGCCCCGAAGAACCTCCCCTGCTTTGGTCAAAGACCAGGGAATAGTGAAACGGGAGTCCTGAGGCCGGACAAGAGCCCAAACTCTAGCAGGTGGTAATCCCTGAGACACACGCTCACAAAGTCGCATGCCAAAGTGAGCCTTCTCCTTACGCAGAATAAATTTCGTTTCCTGCGAAACATTAACAAACTCAAACCATCTAGTGGTCGTTGAAACCCGCTTAAAGCGCTGCCAGGCTCTTCGCCTGTCTCTAACTGCTTTAACACAAGTTAACGTCCACCAAGCCAGATGACGGCCCGAAGGATGATAGTCCTGCCTCAGTGAGTTGTCTCTTTTTCTAACCCAACGACTGATCCATCGGGCAAACTCTCCAGAATCAACTACTGGGTAATTGGACTGCTTTCGTTTAGTGAAAGCATGGGTTAGAGACACGTTATGCGATAGCGCCACGGGAAAGTGGTCGCTACCCCTAAGGTCTGTGGATACCTCAAAAGAAAACAGAGACGCAAGGCCAGAGGAGCACAAAAACATGTCCAGCACGGATTCTTGAATTTCACCCCCATACCGCCTAACAAAGGTGGGGGTTCCATTTTGAATGATTTCCAGGCCCAAGCTGTCCAAAGTCCTTGCCAATAATCGACCCCGAGCATCACACCGCTCACTTCCCCAGAGCTAGTGGTGACGAAAGACTGGGGAAAGGGTTGGGGAACTTTGGGGTTAAGTTAGGGTAAGAAGGCTTGTTTGGGTAGGGGGAAAAGCCTAACCTCAATTGGGCCTACTAGAGGCCTAAAAGCCAAACATACCCCTAACTAGGAGACCTAGCAGGGGTTGAAGAGGACGGCTGGCCCGAAGGCTTTCTGATTTTCCATGCTGGCCTTCTTGCTTAAATACGTTTTGGTAACCCCTGACAACCGCAAAATAGCCAGGGTATTATGGGAAATAGAAGTTCGAGAATGTTCTAGACGCAGGAACCGGAAACTAAATTATAAGACATAGATTTTGTCCACCTAAGTAAGAATGGACACCCTAGACTAAGATTAGCCATTGGCCCCAGCTAACATCCAAGTACAAGATTTGCGACATACTCCAACACCCACACGAAGCTCTGAAAATAACTCCTCGCAAATCTTGTGTCTATAAACTTGACAAACATACATCTTGTTAACACTCTAACCTTGTAAATTTTTATTTCAACAAGTCTGTAAACTACAAGCTGAAACGAACACATACATTAAAGCACATGTCAATACCAACATCAACTACTAAATAACACTTTCTTGTTTTTACTAATGAACATGAAGGATGACCAACTCTCAACACCTAGGGTTTTAAAAAAACCACCCGTGACCCTGGAACTATAGCCTAGGGGTCACGCACTTGCGTCCGAGCAGACGACTTTTGTGATAACGGCGTCTTGGTAGACGACTTTGGATACCCCAATCCCACCGTTGTGCTACAACTACGTTTGTAGCCGATGAATATGATACTGTAAAGAGTTTGCTCACGCGAGTCAAACTAATCAACTTCTCACAAACAAGAAATTGCTCTCAAGAGCAGACCAGAAACCTTTATGGTATAAGAGACAGAAAACTAGTAGCTTTCCTTAACAGACAGACTAAAACGCCGCCACTAAAGACGAAACCAAAAAGCAACTATTATTGTATAATAGGCGAAACACGAACGAATGTATGCCACTGAATGGGCATAACCAAACCTTTGCCACCAAGAATGGGCAAAACCAAGAACTGGACATCGAAAAGCGTAGGTTTAAGAAAAACCTGAAACAACTACTAAACAACTCATTCTCCACACTGTAATTAAGTTAGTTCTAAAGGCCGAAAATTAGGTTGATTTATGGGGAAAAAAACCCTTTGGGGGAAAAAACTATCACAGAAATATTGCTCTTTATGAGCTCACCAAATGCAAGAACGCATGCTTATTATTAAGCCCAAATTAAATTGAATATTCCCGTAAGGCAACCCAAACGCTCAATTAAGTGTTCCCCTTCACTAAACCATACCCAAACTCTAAAGCAGCCTTCACGTCCAAACTAAGCGTTGATTAGAAAATTGTCAGAAGTAAAAACGTTTCTGTTTTACCTCCCAAGTTCAAAAAACCAAAAATTCAAAATAGGCCTAAAATAGGCTTAACGCCGAAAACCCTAAAAACGGATCCCCAAGACCCTTCTGCATGCCCCTACCAAATTTCAGCAAGATCTGAACACGTTAGGCTTAACTAGTAGAATAGGCCTAACTAAACAATGGAACTTAAGGCCCAGGCTTAGCCATTGCTCGGCTTACCCACGTTTCACCTTAAGCTCCCAAAAACCTAAAAAGGGCCTAACAAAAACCCAAACAAGAGCCTAACTAAATTCGTAGTAAAGGGAACCCCACCAGCCTTACTCCCGTGAAGAAAGAACCCAAAGGGAACATCCCGAGAAAAAAAAACCTTCCCAAACAGCCTTTCCCGGGTTTCGGCACCATGACGAAAAACAGCAAAGTGGGAGAGCTAAAGCAAAATTATACTGAACAAAAGACTGGGGAAAGGGTTGGGGAACTTTGGGGTTAAGTTAGGGTAAAAAGGCTTTTTAGGTTGGGGGGAAAGCCTAACCACAATTGGGCCTACAAGAGGCCTAAAAGCCAAAAATACCCCTAACTAGGAGACCTAGCAGGGGTTGAAGAGGACCAGCCGGTTGGCTGGCCCGAAGACTTTCTGATTTTCCATGCTGGCCCTCTTGCTTAAATACGTTTTGGTAACCTCTGACAACCGCGAAATAGCCAGGGTATTATGGGAAATAGAAAGTTCGAGAATGTTCTAGAGGCAGGAACCGGAAAATAAATGATAAGACATAGATATTGTCCACCTATGTAAGAATGGACACCCTAGACTAAGATTGGCCATTGGCCAATCTAACATCCAAGTACAAGATTTGCGACAAGTGGTGAGCGTTAAAATCACCACCAGGACTAGAGGCCTGGGAAGAGAGTCAACCCATCCCACCCACTCCTGTCGGTTGATCGCACCAACAATGTGGACGAACCCAACCGTGATCCAGCGAGATGCCCACCATATTCTTATAATACAGGCGTCAATCCCGGTACACAAAGGATATGAGAAGAGAACAAAGGGAACCCAGCTCTTAACATAAATTCGCACTCCAGAGTGGCCGGGACCAGCGATTCCACTACAGTCATTCACAAATGGAGTCATGTTACTTGGCAATTTAGATTCTACCAAGCCTAAAATATCAACTTTTTGTGCCAAGCATTCAATATCTTCTACTTTGTTACTCGCCCCCCCTCACATTCCATGAACACAATATGAATTTTGGAGTCGGCTGCGAACAAAGAGCTCAAATGGGTGCTTCCCCCCAGAAACTTGCAAGCAATCCCGTATTGCCGTTACACCACCAATGACATCATCTGCACAAGACTTCATTTCATCTGCACAAGACTCCATTTCCTCTGGTTTGTCCGCTGGCAATACAACACTAACGGCAGTGTTATTGGTGACAGTAGATTGGGCGCCATTACCCGCCGCTTTGCACACAACACTCATAGCCCCGTCACCCACCACAGAAACCATTGTACAATCACTCTCTGCATTATTTGCACCATCTCCACTACCTTCACCGTTGATCATTATTACTGAATGAGCAGTTACACCCTCATTCTCTTCAACATTCACAGCTCCTTCGCACTCAGGTGGAGAGGTTTCAGTGACCCCAGCCAAGGGGGAATATCTATTTTCATCTGTTGCAAGGTACTTGTTAGAAGGTGCAGAACTGGCAGACATGGCTCTCTTCTTGGAGACTAGCTTCCAGCGAGTGTGAACGGTTTCCCAACCACCAGACGTGTCGGTCGATGGTCCTGGGATCCCGAACAGGACAGGTGGGGCAGCATTGGAGTTAACTGGTACGTGACCATCCGCTTGCAGATCGGCAGCATGACTCGCAGGGTCTAACGAGGCCGTTTTCCTGTTATCTTGCATGCGTGGCTTGGCTTCTTGGGCTGGCGCCAAATGGGGACATAGGTTTCTCTTTGGCAACAGCTCCTGATACACTATGCAGTAGATAGAAGGGCAAACTTTCCTTACATGTCCTCTTTGGGAGCAATTCAGGCATCGCGGAGGCCTATCGTGAAGTGCAAGGAGGACCGGAACTCCCCTAACTCCCACTACATCCGGAATGTCGTCAGTCAGAATGTTGTCCTTCAATTTCAGTACTGCCGAACGTACACCAGAAACACAGTGTTCAAGCCCGTCAATTGAGTGGCATTCTTGCCTGAAACTAACTACCTCCCCATAATTACATAAGGCTCTTCTAATGTCAACATCTGGCACACTTAAGGGCAGGGTAGATTAAGTAGGTAGTGACGCTTTCTGAAAACAGGGCCCAAAAAAAGACCTGCTACCACAAACAGCACCAGAAGGCAGCACTCGTCTAGTCCGCGTTCCAGCCGAAATTTGCAATAAAAAATGGCAGCGTCGTTGCCATGGTAACCATTGTAATAGCAACAATACGTGCGGAAATAGACGAAAATCTCGTGCGTGAGCAACATCCGAAGTTGAAGAACTTAATTCTGTGTTCGATTCAAACTGTATATAGATCGTTAAAATAACCATAAAGCACGGATGAAGCTTCAGCCTGAACGGGCTAAGCGCACGCTCATTGGGCGTTCTCGAAACACAAAACCATGCGTTAAGGTTAGCTACACTCATAACGACAACCCGTTTAAAAATTGAATGTTGGATTTAAAAAAGTAAAACGATCAGCCAGTTCTGATCTTTCTTAAAATGATTTTAATGTCCTAATATGAATTATGGTATATTTTAAACGATTAATTTTGTATTCTTACCGTTACCAATTTGTTTTAGTGACGCTAAATAGTTTTGAACCCCATGATGCGTTGCGCTTCCTTCACTTGGCGACAGCGCCCTCTGGCGGTAAATCCCTGAAAGCAGGTACTTCTTTGGACCAAATGTTTACCGTTGTGAGAGAAAGAGCGGCACTACCTATTTAATCTATCCTGCTTAAGGGGGGACCAGTGAATCTTCATTCGTACAGTGCGTTCGTGTAAATCATGGACCGATGTTGGATAGCCGTTGAGCAATAGTGACCGTTGATTGTAAACACATTATTTCGCTTCGATATCAGAGAAACCAACTTGGAAAATATTGTTGGCACGAAGCCAACATATCCCAGTAACACGCTTTAAGTCTAGAATTGGGGACAGCACATCTCTCACGTGCTGCACCAAAAAAGGCCTGCCAGCCTGGTTAGCGATGAGTATTAAAGATTACTCCATCGGTAGGTTAGACAAACTGCCCTTGTAAAATTTTTTTTAACGAATTGAGATCGCGGTGATCATTGTCTGACTCGTTCCAGTTTTCCTTGGCTGATCCAGATCTATCCATTTCTGCACTTGGAGACCCTGACTTTTCTGTGTGTGTTAAGCCATTAACATACGATGGGGGCTTTAGGCTTCCCGTCACCACCTCCTACATTAGCTAATCGAATCCCTTCTCTAGCAACCGCTGCCGATTCAACAGGGAGCTTAATGTAGACACCATTGTCAACAACACCATGAAGCACATTGTTACGATCGCTATTGTTATGGTCCGACCCGATTAAGCCTTGCTCTTCACCAGGTATATTCCTTCAGTGACACCACCTTCATTTGCGCCGACAATGCCACATTCCACGCGACTAGACTCAGTTTGCAAGGTAGCAATGAATCGCGACGTGCATTGTAGTCAAGTTTAAAGCGATTGTTGCACGTGTTTTCACGGTAATTGATTTTCACCCTCCTTACTTTTGCGGGAATGAGTATTATATTAGTAGACTAGCAGGACCCGTGCATGCTGCACGGTGGATTGAGTCTCCCGGTGTTTGGTCTTCATAGGAAAATAAATCGCGTATGCAATATTTCATTATTAGTAGACTGTTTCTTTAATTTTACTCTCGCCCCTCCTCTTCCCGTCCCTTTTTTTTGCCTCCTCCCCCCTTCCCCCAAGGCCCCTACGGCAAGTTAATCTCTGTGATTGTGTCCCGGTCATAGCCTCTCCCGGTGTTTGGTGTTCTTAGGAAAGTCAATTGCATTTGCAGTATTTCATTAGAACGCCCACACCCATACTTGAGAAAGTCAGCATTCAGTACGCAAGCTACCCCCTGCTACAAGGTAATCTCCGTGATTGTTTCTATCAGCTTAGAAACAATTCACATTGGCACCATGCACAACCAAATTGTTTGAAGTAATTTTCCTTCATTTGCTCCGAAAATGCCACATTCACGCGACCAGACTCAGTTTGCAAGGTAGCAATGAATCGCAACGTGCATCGCAATTGTAGTCAAGTTTAAAGCGATTGTTGTACGTGTTTTTACGGTAGTTGATTTTCACTCGCCTTATTTTTGCCATGAGTATTATATTAGTAGATAATGATGATGATGATGATAACAATATAAGCACTTTGTTGCCGGAACAACAGGTCTGGCAAGGATCGCGGGGATCACTAACTGCCAGCCTAAGGAAGGGCAGCATTTAAGATGCTTGTAAAAGAATTTGAAATAATAAATAAATAAGGGAATATGAAGGCGGCAAGGTAAAAACTAATGCAAGATGCAAAAATTAAAAAGCTAACATGTGGGTAAAAATGTTTTTTAATAATTCAAATTTGCATGGCCAAAGGAAAGGTGGGATAGGAACTCAACAGCCTTGCTACCAAGGTTAGACCTGCCAGGGATACAAAAGGTATCGCCAGTCGAGTGGAAAAGAAGAAGGGTGATTGGCCAATTGTCACATAACATAACAAAGAATAACAAATGTAAATAGAATATAAAGATTTTAAAAGTCTTTACATTTGTAGAACGTCACATTAAAAATAAAGTAATTTAAATTATAAGATTCTCCTGGCTACAGTTAAAAAAAATGAAGAACACCCCATTACAGGTTGTCAAAACAAAGAGTCAAATGTAAAAAAAATTAAACCCAAAACTCTTGTCTTTTAAGAAATGGGGTTTAGTGGTTTGTGCTTAACAACCGCCTGAACATATTCACGGAAGGTGCCATACAGTTTGCTGAGACAGGGAAAGTTTAGTAGTAGGCAAAACAAGTTTGCAGGACTAAGTAAGTAGCTGGACTAAGTTCAAAAAGGGGTAACTCAATGGGCAGGAAATCCCGAAGAATTTTGAAAGTCAAAATAAGATCGGCCTCAAGTCGGCGGAGCGCCAGAGAGTCCAAGCCCAGCTGTGTAAGATGCGAACGGGTAGGCTATGCAGCGTGCCTCAAGCGGTGACCGGACTAAACATCGCAGGACAAAACATAGCCGGACGAAACATCGCGAGGACAAAACATTGCTAGGACAAAACATCGCACGGACAAAACATCGCATGGGCTGAAATCGTTCAAGAAACATTTCTTATTCTACACTTTTTAAACACTTATCTTATTTGTTGTTTTCTTGTACTTTTCTTATACTTTTCTTGTTTTGCATGAGTTCTTAATCGTGCTTTGTTTGATTTTGGAAACCCTGTTTTTCACATTAAGCACAGTTTTTATTCCTGTTTTTAAGAAAACGGTTAGCTTTCTCTTGTGGTGAGAGGTGAAGTTCGTCTTCAAATATTTCCATGTAAACTACTAAACTCAACCTCAGTAACGGATCGGCTATTACAATGGGGAGGAGGGGAGTGGGGATGAAAGCGTAGTAATAGATCATATTTTCTTGTAAACTGTACTGAAATAAACTTAACTCAACTCAGCAATGGATTGGCTATAACAATGGGGGAGGAAGGGGAGAATTGAAAGCCTTTTAATGGATCGGTCTATTACAAGGCTCCATTACCTAGTAATATGCCGATCCTGTTAATGGATATGGATAAGGGGTAATGATTAATGGTATGGATAATGCTAACGGGTAAGGGGGGGGAGGGGGCAAAGGTCTGGAATTTCGATAATTCGAGAAATGGTGTTGTGCGGTTCAGTAATCCTGCCGTTACACCAACTTGCGTGGTGTAGCACACAATTTTAATCTTCAAGTTACGTAATTCACAGACTTCATCTTTTTTATATAGCCGTTTAACTTTTAACTGATTTTTAATTATATTTTCTCAATTTTTTTAATTTTTTTACGTGAACCATTGTACTTAATCTTAAATCGTCATTCAACTTGGATGTGCTAATGAACCTCACCTCACACCACAAGAGAAAAAAAAGCTAAACGTTTTCTCAAAAACAGCAAAAAAAACTGTACTTAATGTGGAAAACAGGGTTTCCAAAATCAAACAAAGCACGATTAAGAACTCGTGCAAAACAAGAAAAGTATAAGAAAAGTACAAGAAAACAACAAATAAGAAAAGTCTTTAGTGTTGAATAACAAACGTTTCTTGAACGATTTCAGCCCATGCGATGTTTTGTCCTAGCGATATTTTGTCCTAGCGATGTTTTGTCCTCGCGATGTTTGGTCCGCGATGTTTAGTCCGGCAATGTTTTTTCCTGCGATGTTTAGCCATAGAACCGCCTCAAGCCTGGCAATGATTTGGTGAAGTGTCGCTGGATGGATTCAAGGTGGCCGATATCCTTAAGAAGGTATGGGGACCAGACCGGACTTGCATACTCTAATAATGGCCGAACATAAACCTTGTAGGTCCATAGCTTAGTATCCAAAAAGCCAGAGGTAAAAATCCTAAGGACGATAGCTAAACGATGATTAGCGTTTGATACCACGTGTTCACAATGGACAGTCGATTTTCACCGCGAGTCAAACCAAACACCAAGATCCTTTATCAGATTAACTTGAGGAAAAGAAATGCCATCCATTGATAAGTACACCTCGGATTTTGGAAGCTTTTACATTTAGCGATGGAGACGGGAAGTTGCCAATCCTTAGCCCAGCACGATATACCGTCAATTTCACTTCGAATAAGTAAGTTATTCTGTATGTGAATGACAGCAGAGTGAAGTTTGAGGTCGTCTGCAAACTTTTGCTGTTCCGCGTGTGAGATTTATAAGAAAAGTCGTTAAGAAAAGAATGAATAAAAAAGGGCCAAGCACTGATCCTTGCGGGACCCCACAGACAATATTACACAAGGGGGGGGGGGGGATTGAGGCTTAATGGCGCGCCGACAACTTGGTCATTAGCGCCAAATTACACAAGGGCAGGAATAGAATTACCAACTACAACTCTCTGAGTGCGGCCAGCCAAAAAAGCTGCAAGCCATGCCAAAAGCTGTCCATCGAACCCATATAATTTAAGCTGCAAGAGAAGCTTACTATATGCACTACTGATTTGATGTTTAGAACATATAACATCAAAAAATTCCCACAACTTAAGTCCAATGGCTTCCTTATTACTAAGTGCGATACCAATTACTGTGAGGTTTGATTTCAGTCTCCCATGATAAAGCGAAAATGATACTAATAATAGCGATTTCAGTTTTTAATAGTTTTATGCCAAATTTGATATACATGCCCTACATACCTTGTCAAACACGCATTAAAACATTATTAAACGCCTTTTGAACAAATTGGAATTCTAGACATAACCTGGAATCGTGAAAAAATGTTTCGACTTCTTGTAGCTGCTCAGTATCTATATATATATATCCACCCAAAACCAAAACTGGTAAGAGAAGCCGCCAAGTTTACAAAAAGGGTCGGCCTTTCAAAGTAGTGATATCATTC
>JAHWFP010108070.1:0-15336 GCA_023313725.1 Lithobius niger
GGCCTAAAATACGTCAATACTCCAAAACCCCAATAAAAATGCAGATACGAAGTGGAGTACTGAGATTAATAATGTCGAGGCCCCGCAGGGACCCAGCCATTATTGAGTTCAGTACGAGGAAAGCGGGTAATAACCTATTTATCACCCAGCCACATAACAATTGAAAAGCGCATTCACAGTTATTGTTATTGCACCATCGTCTTTGTTTGCTGAAGGAGAAAATCGGCATTAAGATTCGTTTTTTGTGCAAACATTGTTGCACGCACAGTCGCATTGTCAAGCTTTCTGAGCAAAAGAACGTCAGCAGATTCATTCTTTGTTGTGGGCGTGATGGTCCTTTGTCGATCTCAGTACTCCAGGCCTGCGATATAAATCCCAGTCCTCCGGGCCTGAGATGAAGGTATCAAGCTTGTTGCATTGTTACATAGTACTGAGATCGCATTGGCCCCGATTGGTACTTGGGTGGGTGACCACCTGGGAATTCATTCCGGGTGCTGCAGACATAGGACCTTAGGGTTTCGTCGGGCAGATGACCAGATGCAGTTGATCAAAACCTTTTGAAAACCCTTTGAAGATCGTCTAAACTGGGTGATAAGCAGTTTTTCTTTGCTAGGATTATTAGTAAAGGCGAGGTTTGACCTCGGTCTCCCATGTTAAAGCCAAAAATCCGAAGCTGAATTTCTCCGTCGTCTTTCAACATTTTCCAATGAAATTTCGTACATGAGCTTTATGGGACTTGGCCAACACGTGTACCAACTTATATTAATTTCCGATTTGTCATATTGTATATCTGGACTACAGCTGGAATCGTGAGTTTCATTTTTGTCTTGTACGATGGGGAACTTTAAACACGTTTATACAATGGTCTCTACTGACTAAACCCTATGTCGTAGAAAGCTGGTTCTTAGCTCATTTGAAAGATCGACTTTCGGAGATGTGCCCTTTATAGAATTAGAAATATCAATTGGTCGTCCCGTTCCGGAGTTACGGTGCCCTGAACGTTCCGTTTTATTTTTATACATTGTTTAAACACTGTTTTTATGCAACAATTACAATCAGCAAACGCCTGACGGAAATCGTAAGCAAATGCTAACAATGCTGATGAGCCAACAATTTACCCGCGCGTGAAGAGGAAGAATTATCCTTATTACTAATTGATTTATATGATTTCACGTCATTCTCCCGTGTTAAAGCTAAAACGTCCGTTGCCCATTTGGCTTGCTGTCCTAAATACAAATACGGAGGACAAAGGTGACGTAGATAGGATGTAGATAGCTGCGGACAAACCAACTTCCAAAAGAAATACTTGCACTGAATGAGTGAGCGAAATTCAGTGCATTTTCAACGAGTACAGACAACTAGCTTGGTAGATCAAAGTATCACGAATTAGAAAACAAAAACGAGCTCGTTTGATGTTTAAGGTAGGGTTTAACTGATCTGAAATAAAACAGCAAAGTAACACAAATAAACTTTCCTGTAAGGATTCACCTACTTACCACAGTGTTCCTGTACTGTTTAGTCCACGTGAAACTATACTGCTGCATTCAACCATTAGACACGTAAATAAAATCAAAATCATATCACAACTTTCAAAATTGTTGTAATAATAATATAGTGCATAATATAGGCGACATGCTCGTCTACTTTCGGGGCTTTTCCTCATTATTCTAGTCTCCTTTATGTTCATCCTATTGATACATACACCAGTTTTTAAGATTTCATATTCAAGACTTCAGCACTGGTATTTCATTTTATTTTCAATGATATTTTAAGGTTTTCAAGGAGTCGCACGAACCCTGAAGTAGTTAATCTGTAGATCTGTGCTAAGCAAACTAAAACTACGGATTTTACGATTTTTTAGCGATATTCTTTTGCCAAGTAGAATAAACCAATCAGATATATCATGTTCTAAAGTAAAAACTGTAAAAACATGTGAAGACAGCAGTAAGGTTTCACGTGGACTAAACCGTACAGGAACACTGCAGTATGTGAAACCTTACAGGAATGTTTATTTGTGTTACTTTGCTGTTTTGACTTCGGGTCAGTTAAACCTTACCTTAAACATCAAACGAGCTCGTTTTTTGTTTTCTCATTATTATTATTATCATTATTTACGTACTTGTGCAGCCTGACATCTTTGCTTGAGTACTGAGAGCAAATTCTCAGGGTGGTCCATTTTTATATTATCGAGTGATAAGTCGAATATTGCCCGCCTTTCATGTACAATGGATCAACAATGCCAAGTGGGAGACCCTTAGTGGGAAAGCTTGGTGGGGATCCTGTATGCCACCAAAGGCACTGTCGAGGAGTGGCACTCGGCGTGTCGCCGCAGTCGCCGTGAGGAGGTTGTGTTGGCCCGTTTGCGAATTGGTCACACCCGACTTACTCACTGTTTCCTTTTGCGGGGGGTTGACCCTCCTGAATGTTCTTGGTGTCGACGGCCACTTACGGTCCGGCACTTACTTGTTGATTGTCGCCATCTTGATGGTGTTCGTCGTCGGTTCCATCTTCCGCATGACATTGCGCGTCAGTTGGGCGATAAGTCTGTCCTCCTGCCCGGTGTTTTTCAATTTTTGCAGGAGGTACAGATGTATGACAAGATTTAAGTTAGGGGTTTGAATAACATCTCTGTAATGTGTGGTGCAGTGGCAACCCGGACCACTGCACTGTGACTGAGGTTGGCGCTAATGACCAAGTTGTCGACGCGCCATTAAGCCTTAATCCCCCCCCCCTTTATGCAGCAATATTCTCCACATATTTAGGAAATTGTGGAGGTTATAGTCGCACACAGAATCCCCACTAAACTAAAAGGATATAACAAGACTCTCTACTATAAGACATAACATATTGTCAGCACCCGTTTAATCTATAGCGTATGCCTTACGGCTAATGCTGACTGATCTGCATTGTAGCTTAGTAAAGTTGTTTAAACCAATAAACGCAAACATTTAGAGCTTCGTATCTTCAGAACTACCTGAACAATTTTCACAGCCATGTTTATAAAATGGGTTAAAATCAGTTTTGTAGAGTAAATAGTTTATGCTGTAGACAGAGTGTTATAAAAGTTCCTGAACAAAGACAACAAAACAAACTGCTGCTCATAAAGGTTTACCTGAGCTTTGATCCAGTCTTAGTAATAAAGTTATAATTTGTTGTGCTCTGTTGGTAAAACGTTTCCATTAACATTTTATTGAAAAGTTTCACACTGGATAAATAAAGATGCACCCTTCTGTACTCAGTATTTTATTTTATACCGTGAAAAAGTTGAGAAATTTGGCAAAATTAGTTTTATATTGTATTTTAACAGCATTTTGAGTGACCCGTGAAGGCGTACCCTCAGTAGAAATAAAATATTGGTAATGACTCACTCTTTTTAAATCAACAACCTCGTTAACACTAAACGCATAATGGCTGAAACGGCGCTTAATGAACCTAAGTCATTAGTGCTTCACATATTATTTATTTTTTTTTAGTTAGCGCTGTTGTAGTCATAATTAATTACCTTTGTGTAATTACCTATTATTGATCGGGAGTTGGTGGTGTGTTTGAAGAAAGCATTCAGTTACCGAATACGTTTTAGACAGTGAAGAGCACTGACAACGTGAACTTGTTTCAGTTAATCGCACAATTTTATTGTAATCTTCACTGCAGCTGCCTCTGTGAGTAGATACAATAGTATTGCATCTTTCCATGTAACTTGTCTGTGCTTTATTGCATTAAGTTAAGTTTTCTTTTCTGATCTTCGGTCTACCTGTGTTTTAACCTTGTAAATTGTGGCAACAACTTGTTAACAACTGATTGTGATTTTCACTGTTCCACCGTGAAATTCCTCTTTATGCTCGGCTTCGACTATACATAAGTGAATCAATTTTCATGATCAATTAGAGCCTCTAAAATACCTCTCCATCCTGACGCTCTTGAAAAGGGGATCGACAAATTTGTTTGGGTGTTTTTAATTTGCGGTAATTGGAAAAACAACAACACAAAAGTGAAATTAGTCTTCAGTTTTCCACTGTGTTGCAAATGGTGTCGCATGTTCCATAATTTATCCAAGACTGTAAGGGCTAGAATAAACATCAACCACATCTAACATGACGTGACACGATCAGTCTATCTCATTTTTCAATCTATCTGTTTATTTAGACATAATTCTTGTGGTTCTCAATATTTTGAGTAATGCTGCTATATGTGAAACCGCCTTGCATACTTGTGTGTTGCAAGCATAACTTCCGGGCAAGGGTGTCGATTTGTCTAAAGTTGTGGGGGACATAGTAGTAGCGCCAACCAACTCCACTGGGGGAGAGAAGACGAAAATTTACTGTTAAAATATGTGCTAATTTAGCAGAAGCCCGGTGAATCTAGCTAGTTTTGTGTAGGTCCCCCAGCGGGGTCTGGGTAGCCCCGGAAGCTGAAGATTTTACGCTATTTGAGAACCTATTTTCGGCTTTCTGAGACACGTTTGCAACGTATTGTTTAGCAAATTTCGGATGCTTTTCGTAAAAATTCTTTAGCATGAAAGAGGTCGTAAAAACCTAATTGTTACCAAAATTCCGTTTTGTTTTTTTTTACATTTTATTTCCAAGTTAATCCCCTTATGAATTAATTTTTTTTAATATTATTAAATTAACGCTAGCGAACACTGAAAATTTAGGTTTGAAAAATATTGTTGCTTACATTTCAAATGGTTGAAGATTTAGCTGACGTTCCTGAATTAACTGAGAAGTAGGTGAAATAACTGAGAACTGAAAAAGAGGAAAACAGTTACTAGCAAATCAAACCGGCAACTTAGTCTTCAATTTTGATTCGTTGTTCGGTTTTTATGGCGCTAATTGGTGACGAAAACTTGGAAGGAATGCTTAACAAGTTTTGTTTTGTACAAATTTATCTGACGTTTCGACTATAACAATAGCAAAAACAAAACTAACCACCAGGAGACTTCAGTTGGCGTTTCGTTGACAATCAAACAAAGTAATTTGAAATCGGACACTACTTTATCTTTCGTTTAGCATCTGAGCTCTTCCTGTTTTAACTCGCTTTCCACTAAATTACATTTTCACTACATCGGCGTAAGCGGAAAAAAGCCTCACAAGCACTAAATACCGAGTAGGGTTACAAACAGTCAGTAGGTAAGTAGTTTGAATTAATAGACAATAAATAAAGTTTAGATTTATAAAGCGACTAATAATGAAATTTATATGCTTCAATTGTTTGTGATGTTCATTTTTTTATCATAAAATTGTGTTACTTTAAATTAAAATTTTTATAGAATTAAAAGTACCTGTTTTGCTACAGGCAGTGATATGCTTACATCTTCCATTTACCGTTAATCCGTCATCTTTGTGACGTGGCCTTGCAACTTAAATTCTAATCTTCATTACTCCCCTGTATTAGGAACTGATGACTCATAATATTTGATGACCTGATTCATGCAATTGGGGAAAACGAAAAGTACATTTTCTTGTTTCAAACTCGACGTCGTAAAAGTGATAAATAGATACTCATTTACAGCTTTGCAGCCTGTATCGTGGGATGGGGGGGGGGGGGGAAATCCCCCCATTTTGAACCCGGGGGGGGGGGGGGCCCGGTCCCCCTCGTCTTCCCCTGGATCGACACCTATGCTTCAGGGTATACAAATTCCTTCTTGCTCTGAAGTTTAAAAAAGAAAACAGAATACAAATGTAACTTTACAATAACAATAAGAAAGATTTATCACTGTATACCGATAAGAAGCTGGAAGAGGGTTAGCCTCTTAACACCAGTCCGGACCCCTAACTCAGTGTGTGTCAGATAATTACATCAAAAGAAAGATTAAAGGAAGGATCCCAAATTAAGCAGATGCTAATGGTGGTATTTTCGGGATTTTATTTAGAGAAAGAGTGTTTAATGTGGTCGGAAACGTTTTACTTTAATAGCTAACAGAAACTATTTAGTGAGGGGAAAGTGGCTTGATGGATAAGGACGCATTTTAGCAACGACAGTTTTCTCGCTCACTAGCTTTTACTTGATTAATACTAAATCTGATGGCTGCTTCTCGCCTTTACCGGAGTGTGCAGCTGTCGAGTTGTCTATACGTATTAGTAACCATGGCAACGATGCAGATGCACATTTTTTCTTCGTGCCTCGTGATACGGCATACGATGCTTACAACATTTGAGTGTCGATTTCTGACAACAAGAAAACAATTTTTAATGTGTACAAGAGGTTGACGGACTGTTTTTGTAAGCCGGTATTCGATGGTTTGTCTTCAATTCGATAGCCACGAAATAGACGCCATGTTTATTTTGAATTTTCGCTGCGAGAAGCTATTTATTCTACCGACGTTTGATCATTGCTAAAAGCTGTACTTTGAGGGAAATAGCAAATTTTGGAAATGGCGTGAAATGAAAACAATCTTGTAGCAATGTTTAAAATTACTGGAGCACTTTGTTCTTTATCCGTGTTGTTATTTATAATACATACAATTTGTTATCTATTACCACATTCATTTAGTAGCAGCGGGAAACTAATCATAAATAAATAACGGTTGACTAGCAAATAGCATTCGGCGAGCGAGAATGACTTGTTGCGTAAACGCGCCCTAAACCTGACTGTGTCATATGCCAGAAGTCCAGATTCGACACTAAACTAAGTCACCAAAGACATTTTCGGGAAGAGTAAAGCCTTGCAATGAACGGTGATCGTTTAAATTGTTTCATTGTGAAAGAACCTACGAATGTACATTAAACCCCCTTCAGTGAGGGGGGGGGGGGGGATTGAGGCTTAATGGCGCGCCCTTCAGTGAGCAAATTCCAGACTAACTAGAGAAACAGTTAATTTCAAACATTGGTGTCTGGTCAACATTGAAGAAAGGCAAGAGTTAATAAGCCCCAAATAGTGTTAAACGTAAGAGACAGCTCTGCCTATCTGTCTATACAGTATACTTCTATGGGATTGAGCTCTACTTTTAACAATCAGGCACGATAATAACTATCCCTCAAGCCAGATAGGCCTTTCGTAAACCTAATTTGGACGATCTCGATTAGTTTAATAGCTTTCAAAAGAGAGGGATACCATACAAGTCTAACGTATTTCAGAAGTCTAACCTGTGTTTATTACTAAAATTATAAATTGTAAGAATTAGATTTTAGCTTCATCACAAAGCAAGGTGTGTCACCTACTGTAAGTTACTCTCTTTGCCTGCCCACAAACTTCCCTCAAAAGAGATATAGTTCGGTTCCAAAATGCATTACGGAGGCAGTGTTAACCACAGCTAGGTTTTAGCCCATGTGGACATTGTGTTCAAAATGTCTTCATCCCTAAGTGAAAGCAGCTCCCACAATAACTGTCATTAGCTAATAGCTGGCATCGACATCCCTTTAGAAAATACTGGCAATAACAATTACTATGTGAAAGAAGTGAATGAAATAATTGGCATTAATAATAATTTACACCACATATTTCTGTTCATAAAGTGCAATTAGCAATGCCATTTAGGCCTGTACGATGGGCTTAAAGGTTAGCATCTGCACGTTAGCAAGAATCCTTCATGGGTCAACTCCCTGTCAAAATCCAGTGAGGTTATAATAGAGCAGTGACACGACGTAGTATTATTGTATATAACTCTATGCTGGAGCCTTAATGGGTTAACTGCAAGGGGCACTGCAGAGAGAAACAGAAGGGAGTCATACTAAAGCCGATGCTGTGAAGAGTCATTTCTTAGACCTAAAACGCGCGATTTTTGTTGGAGAAAACAACGTTATTTTAAGCCTAAGAAATCCGCTCTTCCGTTGTTTTTCCTTCCATTTTTATGTAGTGCACCTTGTAGTTATGCCCTCCAAAACCCATACTGGTGCCAATATGGCGGCAAATGTCATTGCTCTATTGGCTAACGTAATCGCAACAATTAACTCTCTCCCACACCTAAATATAAAGCCATTAATAAAATGAGATACGCAGCCAGGTCCAGGAAAAGACATTGGGAGTGCACGTCAATAAATAAACAATAAATCAAAATGTTAAAGATAAGATTAAGGTATGGGGTAACAAAGCAAATGGCCTGCATTAGAGACTGACTGTGTGAAAATAGAAGATGCACTCATCTGATAAAGAATGAAAAGGCAGCAGGAACTCAAATACAAGATTTCCTAAGACATACTAGGAAGGATACTCCACCACTTTGCTACTGGGAGTTTCTCTTTACTCCGATTTCTTTTTCAGATTAGGATCACAAGGCCAGTCTCTAAAACTGACTGTCTGCTTCGTAAACCTGATGCAGTTTATGGATTTTACAATCGAAACGCACTTGCTATGAAAATATTTTTTTACATCGTAACATTCGTATAAATATGGTTCTCAACCGCTTGGCTGTAATTACTTTATTTGCAAATTGGCTGACTAAACCATTAAAGCTATAATAACCTATTACCATGAACCCTAAATATAATTAGAGTGCGCGTAGTTTTAGTGAGTGTCTTTCAATTCTAGAAAAGCCATGAAAGTGTAATAATGTTTTCGTCTTTTATACAGCGGTTATCTTTTATGATAATTTCCGGCCGAGCAATACGTTAAATAGAAAAGTTGTTTATATACTGTTGCAGGCTCATTATTTAAATCAACGAGCTGGAGCCCGTGCTACTCCCGGCAGGCCGAATGAGTACAGAGAATGATGTTTTAGTGCGTCCCGTCCCCCTATTCTCCTCATCACAATCCTCGAATCTTAATACTTTTAGTCTAGTCAAGGTTAGTTGTCAATTATTACGGGACACAGGACTTGCCAGGACTGTAAATTGTAGTTCCTTTTTGGCCAATGACGTGTTCGTACTGTAACTTTCCATTCCAGGTGGCCTTATTACTGTCAATATAGCATTCCAGTGGTCACAACAGATGGCACCCCATGCTAAAACTTAATTTTGTTGGTAATTTTTCGATCTCGTCGTAGTTCGTATTTCATTGTTGCTGGAAGTAGTGTGGTGTTCCCCCACATGTCGCAGACGTACACGTTTTGCGTAATGTTCTATCCTTCTGTCGTGCAACACGCAGATTTGTGTGTTGATGTGTATCCTTGTTTATCTATGCAGGTATTTTAGTTTTTGGTGCACCGGATGTTAGAGTTAAGTTAGCCGTAAGTAGAGTGAGTCCATGACGTTGGGGTCTGTAGTGCTCAAGTAATAAAGTAATAATAATAATAATAAGGCAACAAAGTACCAATTGTTGCGCTCTATTTTGAAACAATTAAAAAGGTGGCACGAAGCCCGCATTTAAGAATTAAATAAGACATTGAATCATGCCAAACACCCGATTTTGAGATAAAGTTCAATTGTAGTGAGGCGCGAGAACAGACAGGAACAGGAAGTGACGACACAGGAAGATGGACTAGCAGGAACAGGTAGTGACGTCGGAGGTCAATGAACTATCAAAGGATTATCATTATCTTATCTATTCATCGGATTAGTGATAGTCGGGTCCAAAGTATCAAATGGTTCACTGCCATTTTGTTTTCAACTAAAAGATTTAATCGAAAACCTGGATCGTTTCATTTTGGTTCTCAATAACGAATCAACTTTTCGCTGTCTGGCAATGTTACTTTCCACGTCCAAGTGTTCTTGCATGGCAGTAATGATGTACCTCGTGAGTCTAAATTGTTCACAATGCACGGTTGTATGCATATTTCTCATGCACTTAACCCTTTAATGCCAAACTGGATTTATTTTTTTGGGTCGGTCGCAGGATTCCATCCGGCATTCACTTGGTTTGAAGACGAGAACGCTGACCATTGGGCTGTTGCTGCTCGCTTTGCTCGGGGTCCCCGGGAACCCCTCACAAAGCTCGCGTTGCGTGTTGGGACTTAGTTTTTTGCCGTTCAGTAGTCGTCCTTTTAAAGGGACGCCAGGCTATAACGGGTTAAAGTGATGCTCCGCTGCCAGTGATGAGCCATACTACATGGACACAATCCATGGTGTTAAGTTTCTTATGTTATGCGAAGGCAAACCAAGCAGTGCTACATAAAAATACAAACAACGTTTCGAAAATTTTCTATTTTCGTCATTAGGTTAGCAATAAAATTAAAGCATGGCAAAGCCACCAAGTCATCTTACATTAAAAGCATAAAACAGTAATTTAAAACGGATAAAAACCACCAATTTCTTCCCTCAAAAGTGGCAGAAATGGCAGCTGAACAGCAACGACCCACCTGCTCCGTTGGGAAACCAAGTCGCAAGGCAAGGTGTATGCAAATCAGGGTCACGTGTTTCAAAGGTGCGATGCATTATGGTGGTTTCACAATACGCCTGGCAAAAGAGTCGAGTTTACGTGTTTTAATTACAGGAAAATATTCTTTTAGAAATTTATTATCTGGCACTAAGTGGTTATGTACAGGAGGTGTGTGTATGGATGACAAACGTTTAAAGATTAGTTTGTGTTCTAGTGTATTTTTCTCGAAACAAGAGTTGGGTGTGTGGCCTGTTGCGTATTTGTTAGGCGACTTGCCTGTTGAAAGACAGTGTTGCACTAAAGAATTGGATTCGACTTTTAATTGGAAGTTTCTCATGCACATAATTGTTGCCTGGCAAAACTGGCTGCTGCCGATGATGGTGATGAGACCCGGCCTGGATGCTGCCATATATAACCATAATTGGTATGTCGATATTGAAAGCTTTTGTCAGTCGTCATGGGTTGTGCGGCGAATATTCACTAGCATTCTTAAAGCATTTGTGGCTTTCCTACTGTTTTGCTATGAATAAACAATCATCCTGCAGAAGAACCTAACTGAAGGCAGCTGTGCTCCTCTACCGGCATAAAAGCATGAAGTAGAAACCTGATTGCGGGAGCCACACTTCTTACCAGTTATCAGAACTTTGGTATCAAACTGTGAGTGCCATGGTTTATATTATAAGTTTAAAATTTTCAACCAAGTCTTCCATTTCCAATGATAAACTGAAGAAAAAATCCCCAAAACAACTGTGTTGGTGTTATGATACACCCATTTACGGATTGAAAATATTCGAAAATCAACTTGGAGTAATATACATGTTACCTTTAGCTTGAAAAGTTTTTTTTTGGGTACATGCAAGGTGTAAATTTTCTTGTATTTTCTTGCCCCCCCCCCTACCCCAGAAAAGCAGTTTATTAAAGTTTTATGTGTGCACATACGTCGAAATTCGGTGTCACATGCTCCCTTCACTAATAATTCTGCTGTGCTTTGTGCACCACAAACAGTTTCCAAAACCCTCACAACTAGCATCGTTGTCATTTGCCAAAGTTTTAGTCACTTTTAAACGCCTAGGTCAGACATAGTCATTACAAATTGAATAACACCCAAAGACCCTCCAGAGTTGTCTAAAATCTAGAACTAGTTATTATGCTTTCTTGTGCACACAAACATCATGTTTTTTAGTACAACTATCCACTGGCGTATGATCCTTGCATCAGCACACATAAAACTTGTAGCGGGTTATGTCGAACAAAATAATCTCCGCCCAGCCTTTTTCCTAGTATTACAACTCACCGTCTCCCGGCATATCGTCCACAAAAATAATTTAGTGACTCATTCCATTCAAGGTAGTAGGCTACCACGCAATAACAGCAGAAGCAACACACTCAGAGTCCTTGACGCAGCTTCTTTATACTTTTGTGACTAACTGACTCTCGTTATACCTGCCAAGACAATAATTTAATGACTCATCCCATTCAAAGCAGTTTTGTACCACGCAATAGCAGAAACAGCAGCATACCGAGGGCAAGGTGATGCAGCAGCTGTCTACTCTTGCAATTCACACCTTCACTATCTACCTGTGCTGAATGTAAAACCTTGTCGCTACCTCCAGTCACTATAACATATAGATTAGTGACATTTGCCGCCATATTGGCACCATTGTGGGTTTTGGAGGGCATAACTACAAGGTGCACTACATAAAAATGGAGGGAAAAACAACGGAAGAGCGGATTTCTTAGGCTTAAAATAACGTTGTTTTCTCCAACAACAAAAAACGCGCGTTTTAGGTCTAAGAAATCACTCTTCACAGCATCGGCTTCGGTATGACGCCCTTCTGTTTCTCTCTGCAGTGCCCCTTGCAGCTAACCCATTAAGGCTCCACCATAGAGTTATGTACAATAATACTACGTCGTGTCACTGCTCTATTGACAACTGTAAACACTTGATACGGCAACCACGGAAGTCCCTAAACCATTCTAAATCTACAAAAGAATAATCATAAATGGGACATGAATTGCTAGGAACTTATTACGAAGGCTGAAACACAGGCCACTTTGTCAAGAGCACTCAACTAAGGGACCATTCATAAAGTACGTCACGCTCTGAGGGGAAAGATGGGGTTCAGCAAAGTGTGACAAATCGTGACATGGGGGAGGAGGGGGGTTGTCAAAATATGACGTCACACTTTTATATTTTTATACACCTTTATTATTTGTGTAAGAAACAATTGTACTCTGACTGTACATAAATGATGTGCTGCGAAGTCTGAAAAGTAATGGGTTGTAAAACTGCTTCAGTTTGAAGCTGTCACCATTTTTGAAGTTAAGTGGAATACAAAGGAGCTCTCATTTCGAACCATTCTTAACTTGGTCACCTCTCTATAAGTTTTTGGTTTGGTTTTTATTTTGTTGTAATTTGTTTTATTTAGTTAGATTTGGTGTTTTGATATCACTCCTTTGAAGGGCCGAACCACTCAACTTGGTGGCTTCTTAACCGGTTTTTTGCTTTGTTTATTTTGCTTTGTTTTTACAGTTGGTTTATTTTTCGTGAATTGCACGTGAATACAATTTCTTTGCTACGTTGTTTAGATTTATCGTGATACACTAGCGCGTGTTTAGGCACGCACGTGAGTATACACGTTCTCATTATCGGAACTTTGGCCGTCCAATGAGAGACGATACCGACAATACTAACTATGGTTATAACAATATTTTCGTACTTACGCGCCCTCCCACGCCATCCTCGTTACGCCCCCAGGTTCTAAACCATAAAAGGCACGCAGATCGTTTTTTACTACACCCATTCGTCCAATGTCATAGCTGGAAGCTTCCGTTGTCTCGGTAGCGATGAGTAATCACCCTATGGGATTTAACATGCGGTTGAGCGGAGTAGCTAGCTAGTAACACATTTTCAACGTTGTGGAGGGTGAGATTTTGCATTGAAAGCAGCTTACTTAGCTGACATTCCTACACGAGTTAATTTTGTCAGGTGGATCATTGCTCTCAATTTCAACACAATTTAAGCTTTTGTACCGCATTATTATTTTGCCCCAAGCACCTGAAATGTGCCCAACTATGTTTCAAAATATAAGACACTGACGCTATGGTGTCGAGCTACAATGGTTTACAAACTCGACAATTGAATTGATGTGATGTTTGTTGTGCTGTTTGTTGCCTAACTTGGCTCGACAAGATTACTTATCACCATACTTTTTTCGTTTTCATTGTTGTAAAACTCAGCAATAAATCGAATACAGCATTATTGATACAGCAATAAATCGAATACAGCATTATTTGTTCGAAAAGCTCAAAAAAGGGGAGAAACATTTCCTACGACGGAATTGGCTTCAAAATTATGGGGCACAAAATGGCTCCTAAGGAAGTGACGTCTGTCCCCAATGCTTCTAATGCACGTTTATTAATGCAAAACTCCTCGTAAAAACGGCGCAATTCTTGCCCACTTCTCGACATTTTGACTGGCATGGTTTTGAGTAAACTATTAATATGAGTTTCTACCAAAATGTCTTTGCTTCCGTATATGTCAGTTAAAAGATCCTTGGCTATTTGGTAATTTGCTTCAGTCAGTTTTAAACCCTGAATCGTTCGTGATGCTTCTCCACTCAAGAAACCTCGCAAATAGTTGAACTTGTCGACCTTATTCAATTGTCCATTTGCGTCGATACCTGAAGAAAACTGGTTCCAAAATCTTTCCCAGTCATTAAAGTTCCATCGAACTTTGAAATTTGAAGTTTTGGTAGTTTCAAGTTGAGTCTTGAACCAGCCACTGGAGCAAAAGTCGCTGCAGTCGTTACAGGAATTGTTGCAGTGCTTGATAAAAAAACGATTTGCTTTCATTTTGGCCATAATAATTGAATCAGTGCACGTCTCGTTTTCTTCTATTTCTTGCTCTAGATCAGCCGCATCAGACTTGGTTTCTAATTCTTTAAGAATTGGAATTATCGCCATTTCCTTTGACTGTAACAATACTAGACCGTTTTCAACTTCAACTATATTTTTATCGACGATGTCTTGGTCTAGTTTTTGGATTGTTCTAGCAATAGCAGTTTTACGAGCTGCTCTGCTCCTTTTTAACTGCGTTAAATCCATATTTGCTAAGATTGTTTTGTTACAATTTCCTCATTATTAGTATGGCGTTATCTTCGTAACAGAAAACTTTCATTAACTTGGGTATCCACGCTCATCGCTACCAATTATTGTTTAAAAAACAAATAATATCTAGGCGTCCACATGATTTTCTTAAGTGCGTATTCTTTGCTTAGCAAAAAAAAAAAAAATGGTTGGTTCTTTTCTAGCTAGGTTTCGGCACCATGTTCGAAAAGCTCAAAAAAGGGGAGAAACATTTCCTATGCAAACCAGGGAAGCCCTAAAGAATTAGGTTTGTCTAAAGGGTCGAGGCGAACAACTTTGCTTACACCTGTATCGCGCATTAGTCCCTGACGATTGTCCGGCTCGTCCGGGTCGCCATTCCCTGATGGATGCCTTCCAAGGAATACCTTGTAACAGGTATTCTCCACAGGGTTTTTTAGGCCAAAGCAATCCCTCTGGGTTCCTAGATACCTATCAGGTTAATGTTAAGTTCAAACTATTCCTAGCACCAATAAAACATTATACTTACATTTTCAATACATAATTATGAAGGCAATAAATCATGTGGACTCTGAAATAGAGAAGGACAACAAATAATTAACCCTCAGAATTAGGCTGACTTGAGGCCTAAATTAGAACACTAGTAGGCCTTGATTAGGCTTAGATTCATAATCACAACATCATTAGGCTTGAAAAGGCTTAAGGCCTAAAATCAAGAGGCTGGAATTAATTGCAAGAATCAAGAGGAGTTCATTCCAGTTCAAGAGCAAGTGATTTTATTTTCCAAAACAAGGTTTACATTAAAACCAGCGCACATGCGCAATACCCACGAGTGCATGCAGAAACGAGCTCGTAATTGTTAAGATACAAGAAAATTGGGGACAACAGTGACCCCTACAAAAAGGTTAGTTTACAACCTAAGTTCCATTGAGATAACAAAGGCACTGAGAACGAAGACCTTACGATCAAAGGGAGCTCAAGATTTACAACATTATTGATACAGCATTAAAACTCAGCAATAAATCGAATACAGCATTATTG
>JAHWFP010108072.1:3688-19021 GCA_023313725.1 Lithobius niger
CAGTATTTTCATGCAAACGGGAAATCACAGTATTTTCATGCAAATGGGAAATCACAGTATTTGCATGCAAACGGGAAATCAGTGTTTTCATGCAAACGGGAACGGGAAATCACAGTATTTTTATGCAAATGGGAAATCGCAGTATTTTCATGAAATGGGAAATCGCAGTATTTTCATGCAAACGGGAACTCAAAGTATTTTCATGCAAACGGGAAATCACAGTATTTGCATGCAAACGGGAAATCACAGTATTTTCATGCAAACGGGAAATCACAGTATTTGCATGAAAACGGGAAATCACAGTATTTTCATGCAAACAGAAAATCAGTGTTTTCATGCAAATGGGAAATCACAGTATTTTCATGCAAACGGGAAATCACAGTATTTTCATGCAAACGGGAAATCGCAGTATTTTCATGCAAACGGGAATCACAGTATTTTCATGCAAACGGGAAATCACAGCCAGTTTCATAAATAGGTATTTCCCCTAATGGCTTTTCTGGCATGTGGAAAAAAATTTTACTGTGGAGCCAGTTCGGAAATGTTCGCAACTGTTTTTGATACAAAAATCACTTAAACCTGAACGACCTCTTTCAAAATCCTACCATGACCTTAAAGTCGATGAAGGTTTGTCATTGTCCCTTGAACCGACTGATAAACAACAAGCAATCAAAATACAAACACTTAATCAAAGATCCCTAACCTCTACGTCAATAACCCCTTATTAATCCACGACCATTTAAACGAATTGGAGCTGACACGAATTGTTGCTTCTGTCCCCATATGTTCTCAGACTAAAGGATGTATCAGAAACAGTGAAAAATCACCAACAAAAAGGTAGAGAGCCAGTTAAAAAAAAAACAATTGGAGAACAGTTGGAACTATACCCTTTACACCATTAGGTAACACAATTACTGTGGTATGGTGCAGGTCCGAAATCCGGGATCTTTCACGTATAGAGATGGTCTGCGGAGAGTGGGTGCGGAGCCACTTGAACTTAGGAGGCTGATGTCATCCTTAATACCTTTCCTATAAGACTGCTCATGTACGTTTTTCGGTAGACTTAGCTTTATTTTGACTTTAGTACCTTACCGGTAAACTCGTGGTCATCCATTCAAGCTGCGAGTACGGACATCGAGACTTGAATGTAGACGAAATTTTTGCGCGAACTCGCTTGGAACTCGCTTCCTGATGTTGCTGTTTGTGTAGTCTCAGTGGGAGTCTTTAAACTAGCTCGTAAAATTCTAATGATTAAACAGGATGGAAAACCAAATGGGCTTGAGAAGGGTTAAACTTGCAGGGCTTAAACCGGGCAGGAGTTAAAAAGGGCAGGGCTTGATTGCAGGAAACATATTTTCTCTGTACGCGTGGTAAAAGCCTGGAATGCTCTGCGTTCTGGGACTGTGAGTGCAAACACTGAGTCTGGCTTCCGGCGGGAGCTCATGACTGGGGGGGGGGGGGGCCCCCCCTTCGTCGTTACCTCAAGATCGGTTCACAAGCCTCATCCTCCAACAATTAATGTACGTTAGAACGACTCATTCTTCGTTTTTTTTTGTTTTTTTTTTCAAATGGTACGGTAATTAGCGGCTCACACCCTTTCCGGCAACCATCCACTTAGTAGTGATAAATTACATTATTATTATTATTATTATATTATTATAAATAAATACAGATGCAAACCTATTTATGTAGCATTTTGGATTTAGATGTCAGACTGCCTGAGAGAGGAATCGAACCCACGACCTTTGAAACCAAAGGCATAAGTCCTACCGATAAGCTGTACTGACACGGCCACTGCTAGGACTTACGCCTTTGGTTTCAAAGGTCGTGGGTTCAATTCCTAACTCAGGCAGTCCGACATTTAAGTCCAAAAGGCAACATAAATGGGTTTGCATCCGTATTTATTTATCACTTCTTGAACTCATTTGGCTTTCCATACTGTTTAATCATTAATTTCACGCTTTATTGTGTATTCCATTCATTTCAACTTGGTGTGCGGCGTAAAACCAAGCGTCCCTCCAGTGGCGATTGGAAAGTGTATGTTTATGTGTGCGTGTTTAATGCCGCCTATGCACGTTTCCTTTTTAAAAAAAAAACAAGTCCAAAAGGCAACGTAAATAGGTTTTCATCCGTATTTATTTAAAATGTGTATGATTTTATTTTGTATTATTTGTAGTTTTAACAGTATAAACTTGTTTAGCATCGCCGTGTGTTCCAATTACAAATCTTAATTTACATTCAAGGAATTCACCGCAGTTTAAATGTCTGTTTTCTATAAGCATTTTTATTATGAAATAAAGTTTCGGCAACACTTGCAGCAATTTTGCTGTATAAGTTATATATTAAAGCACATAGTCATAAAAATATATATTCACTTTGAACTGCCTGAAAACAAAAGTACACCTGAAGAATAGGAAGAAAAACAACAACTACCACCACTGTTCATTAAAATCATTAACACCGCAGCATCGGACAACCATTTTACGAAAGTAAACAATTTTGCACGAATTATCCAGCATAGTTTGAATGTCCAGTCTGTTTTGGACCTGAATTCTGACTTATTCGTTGCCTGTGGGTCAGTGCTGCAGTTTGATCTTTCCCTTTGTGCAGGCAATGTTGGATCGCAGCCTTAGGGTCAGAACACACTTTGTAATAGTCAGGCCACAGTCTTTCGATGTGATCCTCAAAGTTCTTGCAGTCAGGAAACATCTGCGTCACGGCAAATCGTTCAAAGTAATAGCACAGTTTACCTTTGCACGTCTCTTTTGCTTCCGCAGACTGATTTTTGCAACTGTTTGGAACTTCCTTCCATGTCTTTGGGATTTTGGGATTGTTTGAGAAGGTACGAAGTTTGCAGTGCTGATAGACGTTGACATGGCGGCATATGGTACGAGATTCAGGCCATTTGATGAGTGTGTACGTGTAGAAGTTTTTGCAGTCAGTACCATTTTCAGAGAAGTAGGCTTCCAAAAAATGACAGATTTGTCCTCGGCACGTCATATTTTCTGCGGGACTTCGATTGCTGCAGAATTTCTCTTCTTCGTTCTCCGTTTCTCCTCCTGCTACCGAAACTGAAACTTGCTGCATTACGACAATTAGAATTATCATCACAATGTAGCTGCATTCCATGATGGTCAGCAGGTAAATAGAACTGAAACGATTACAGTTAAATATTAACATATTGATAAAGTCAGAAAACGGAACAATAAAAGGAAAAATTAATTCTAATATTGTACGTGAGGAAAGTATTTTTACCAAATTCATGAAACTGTTTACTGTTAGGAAAGCTGTACTAGAGTTTTAATAACGACCGAATTTGTGCTGAAAGTGTGGTACATAAAAAGTGAAAAAATCAAGGCAAAATATTGCTAATACGGAGATAAGCCCGCAGCAAAGTCAGACATGATAAGTACCGCTCTACGCTAAGCCACCTATACTAACATGCGTTTCATCTGAGTGATGTGATCTGGTCTCGAACCAGTGAACAAGTCCTCTCCTGATCATCACCAACAAACCGCATTTATTGACCATATCTACCCGTCCACTGGCAAGTCTCTTGTTTCTGTTTTCATGTTGGGCCTATTCTGACTTGCCCTTAAATTATTTACAGGGATTTGTCTACAATTATTAGCATGCTGTGGATGGTTTAGGTAAATTCAGGAAATCGTGTTATAACCTGCGTGCAAGTTTAAGCATCGGAAGGAAACAGTCGCGCCAGCTTATTGAACAAATTGGCTAAAAATAACAATTTTCTTATTAATTTTCTAACTACACAAAAATAAACACGATAGAAAACCAAATGGCCTCGGTTCGTTATAAATAAATGCAGATGCAAACCAATTCCGCTGTGTCTGGTTGCCGGAGCAAGAAATTGAATTCGTTACCGTTGAGGTCAAGGACGGAACCGTACCGCTTACCCTGTTGTGACAAGACCAAAAGGAAACCGACACAGACAGTTTTTATCATGCACTCATACGCATATTTATGTGTATTATATTTATTTACGTATCAATATGGCTCATTGATAGGACATCGGTCTTTGGTCCCAAAGGTCGTGGGTTCAATCTCCGCTCAGGTAGCCTGACATTAAAGTCCAAAAAGCAGCGGATATAGGTATGCATCTGCACTTATTCATAAGCACACACTCTTCGACAGTTTGTGGTCTTCCTCATAGTACTAAATTTACACAATTTTCTAAAGGGTTTTCATTATTATTTTTATTTAAAAAATTGGTTATTTTAACTGAAGCATTGTTACAGGTTGTAATGGCGTGCCAACAAAAAGGTTGTCCGTATTAAAAATATTTTTGACTCTTCATTTTCTCCTATATGTCACACACACGCAATTTATTTTTCTGCCTAACAGTACCAATTTAACAAACTACTTTCACTTTACTAGCTTAAATTGTTACGTTATCATAAATTACAGAAGTGAAACTGAAGCAAATGATTAAGGAAAGGGGCATAATAAAACATAGTTTTGACATTACACTGAGCTTTTTAAAGTATAATTTAATAGTATGTTTCATCTGAAAGTAGAAATAAATGTTGACCTAAACGAAATACCTTTTTCAAAATAACCGCAGCTACCGCGATAACACCTCGTTGTTTTTCATTCATTTTGTTGGAAGCTATTTTCTTGCCTCATACTATAATAGGGATATGGAAATTAATTAAGGTTATGTCGAAATAATGACTTGCTACTTCTCTTAATCCTAGATATTAAAGATAACCTCCATGGATTAGGTGGCTGGAAGGTCTTGTTAGTTTTAACATCCTACGTCTTTCCCTTCCATAGCAGTGCAAATATTTTCAGATACAAATTTAATGCGCCTCATCTTTGCGTGATAAGTGACAGCACCACAAAAGGCAACATCTGCCGACTTTCCTTCGCACATCTGCACCGTAAAAGTTTTGATCAACAGTCGGTGTGCAATGGAGTGTGTTGGAAATTGTTTCTCCTCGGAATTATAACCGACTACGGTAGCAGAGCTGTGATTCGATAAAAAATATTTAATTTTACTAATGATCGCTAAAGAGGTAACTATTTCTTTTTAGTAATTTAAGAATCAAATAAGGTTAGGATACTACATTGGTCATGCATTGATAACTCGATAGAAAATGTTCACCCACTAAATCGGAGCTTGTAACTAGTCACGTTAGTGTAGCTTTGAGTCTATAAGCACGGTATAAATAGTATAAATTACTTTAGTCGACATATGTTACGATTTGAACGGACTACTATTTGTGTCAGAATGTTATGGATACACGTAAACCATATTACGTATGGAAGAATGGTACTAGATAGTGAAATGGGTGCAAACATAGTTTCTCCGTAACCTTCTCACTACCATATTTTACCACTGCAGCAATGTATGACAGAAATCAAGCAACAACGAAAGCTATTCACCTGATAAATCAAACATCAGAAATAGAGCAGCGTCATGTGACGTCATAGTGGCTACGAGACACCATTTGGAGGGCATAGCTACAAGGTGCACTAGATTAAAATGTAAGGGGAAAAACGGCACTTCTAGTCAAGACAGTGCTTTGAGAGCGGATTTCTCAGGCTTACAATAACGTTGTTTTCTCCAACAACAAAAATCGCGCGTTATTGGCTTAAGAAATCCAGTCTAATAGCATTGGCTTCAGTAAGACGACTTTCTTTTTATCTTACAGTGCCCCTTGCAGCTAACCCAGTTACTGGCTCTACCATAGGGTTGTATACAATAATACTACGTCATGTCACTGTCCTGTAAAGTATGCACGTGCTGTTATTCCAGTAGCAGGTCTCGGATTCGAACTAGGAAATTATGTTTTACCCAAATCACTGGAAAACTGCCAGTATCGATATACCCACTGGTCAAATGGCGAAAAATAATTTACTTTCCGATAAACTAACGTTACAATTGCCACCAAGCCTACATTCAACCAAAGTTGTTCAGCCACAGACATTGTAGATGCGGTACAAATCGACATATACTACCAAGAATTCTTCTGTACAGTTCCTCCACTTCCAATGTTGAGGCGCTCACCTATCACGCGCCAACAGCTATCGCTATTACACTAATCTAAAAGTAGTAACCGTGACAACTGCCGGTTAAAAATGTGTTAGCTTTTAGGCCTATTTTACATTTTAGGCGTAATTGTGAGCTTTTAGGCCTAATTTTAACCGGCAGTTTTAATTTCGTAAGTAGCAGCTAACGGAGATTTGGATTGTATAGTAAGCCTATTCATTTGTGCAACACGGTACGCCTTCGGGCACACAGTTACAGTGTTACAACGTAACGCGCAACACAACCTCTATAGATCAGTGGTAGTAGGGAAGTGACGAGAGAGACTCTATTGATGAAGCCAACCGCGACTCGTAGCAACTTGACGTTGTCGTGGTAACATGATTTTAGGCCTAATTTTTTTCTTTTTTTTGTTCCTAATTTATTTTAACGCAGATTTAATTTCGTAAGTAACAGATAGGCCTAATGGAGAATTTGGTTCGACGGTAAGTCTAATCATTCATGCAACAATGCGACGAGACTATTTTAAACGAAGCTAAAACCTAATCGTTTTATTGCGTGTTATCTTAGGATTTCAATTCGACAATCAAACGTTATTATTTAATTTAGTTACGTCGAAGAATTCTAATAGCTATAAGGAAGTAACGATTATTTGCCATGTTACTTATCTAACTTGTCAAACTGAATCTAACGTTGTAAACCGTGGTCGTCTCAGGTACCGTTGGCGAATTTTAAAAAAAGCGACGGACGGACGGACGGAAAAAGTCGTTGCAATAGTCTTCTCAGCCGGTACGGCTGTACAGAAGACTAAAAAGCGCTTAAGGTGTAGAGCTAAGATGGCCTATAATTACCAAACGAAGCTGGTTGGGCAGCAAAGCTAAATGGGGAAAACCCCGGCAACAATGCCTTTCTATTGATCTTTGCCACAGTTTTGTCCATTTTTCTTTGCTGCTCCACCACTTTCGTGTGGTAACAATGGGCAAACTTGGCCAATACCCTATTAATAGCACTTTAACTTTGTAAACAAGAAATAATTTTAACTTTTAAACACTGTTCTTGAAAATGACGACCTTGTTTCGGGGCCGAAAGGTTGAGATTTGCTGTACTTTTCGTATATTTTATTGGCTTCTTCCACTAAATAATTTAACAAGTGCTTACGTGTTTCCACTAACAATGAAACACTTAGCAATCAATTTCCTGGTTGAAATAATCAAAAAGTGTAAACTTCCAAAGTAAGTTTCCTAATTAGGAAATTAAGCATGTAAGTATGGTTTTCGAGATTTTGCAACACATTCCAGCAACCGGAATTATCTGATCCTTTACACGTGTTTAATTCTCCCAAACAATCGGTTGCAGAAAAATTCAATGTTATTTTGGGTTTCAAGACTAGGGCCAGCGTACACTGTGCTGAAAGTACACATCCCTGGAATAAGTGTGTCAGATTTGGTATCCTCCCATGTTTAAGGATACTTTACTGGTTAAATCTATGCATGCAGTTAAAGAAGTTCTTACTGGACTTCTGCGATGTGAAGTATGTCGATTACCGAAAAACTATTAAGTTAGAATCTCAGGATGATGTAATGGGTAGGGCAGCGACCTTGTGCAAATATTTTCTCTGTGATTTCTTTAGCTGCAGTTATGCCTGCTAACGAGTGATGGAAGTACTAGCATATCTGTAGCTTGGTAGTAAATTTTTCCTCCCTGTAGGGATATAGGGATGTTGTTGATTTTAAGTATTGGCTTTTTGAAGCGATCCTTTGCGTTTAAACATTTTTTGAAATTTTAATCTGCAAGTCGATTGCTAAGTGCGTCATTGTTAGTGGAAACACATAAGCATTTGTAAAATAAATAATTACTTTAGTGGAAAAAGCCAATAAGTTGTACGAAACATTCGTACTATTGATCCTTTCCTAACCTGAATTTGTACTACTTTCAACATACTTTTTACTGGTGTGTTTCATGACTGAATTTGCCCTATTTTCACCGCTGATATTGCTGAACTCTTCTTAACGCTACATTGAACTGTTTCCACGCTGAATTTGTTTATTCCATTTCTCTGATTTAATCTAAACATTGGTGGGGCACTCAGCTAATCTCTCTACATTCTCAATGAACAGTTTTGGTTTTGGTTTTTGATATTACTAACTTACAACAATCGTAACTTTTACAGTTCACTGCTGGGCAGCTGTTTCGCCTTATTTTGGCCAAATGGTAGTCCTCCGCCAACCAGAATAAAATACTTAGTACAACAACACAAACTGAGGGTCTTCGGACAACAAACAAGGAGAGAAGGCAAATCCGATTGGTCAGGTTGGTCGATTCTAAGTAAGGTGAAACCAACGACGGTTGAAAATTTATATTTCTTTGAGGGTAAGTTGATTGCCTTCTCCCCAGTATTTTCAGAACTGAGAACCTGAAGCATTCTGAAAAATATAATTGCTAATTTTTAACCCTACGAGACTGAGGGTTTAAAACCCAATGCACCGAGTGACGTTGTGGTGAGTCCCCAAGCCCCCCCCCTCCCTCCCAAATAAAGTAAGCATCATCAGCCAAGTGATCAGTTATGGCTGTCAAACCAAGAGGACATTGCGTTAAATTGGTATACATAGCTAGCTCATATTGGTACTAACGCTGTTAGGTGCTAAAACTAAACCAAAACTAAAGTAAACATTATCATATCAAAAACCAAAACTGGTGAAAAGAACGCCAAGTTCTGAATGGTTCGGCCCTTCAAAGGAGTGATATCAACACACCAAAACATTCGCCAAGTTAATCGTAGCGCTTAATAGTTCGAAGGTTAAATGAAAACTATAACCTTGCTACTTTCGGTAGCAATGTTCAAGTTCTCATTTAACGTCCAAAGTAATATTCGGTGCGATTAAGTTGGCGAATGTTTGGTGTGTTGATATCGCTCCTTTGAAGGGCCAAACCAATCGGAACTTGGCGTTCTTTTCACCAGTTTTGGTGTTTGATATGATATCACTCCTTTTAGTCTTCTGTACAGCCGTACCGGCTGAGAAGTCTATTGCAACGACTTTGTCCGTCCATCCTTCCTTCGCATTTTTCAGCTTCGCAATAGTACCAGAAATTGACGACCACTGTTTACAACGTTAGATTCAGTATGAGAAGTTAGTTAAATAACGTGGTAAATTAAAACTTCATTATTCCTTATAGTTAATAGACTTCTTCGACTTCTTCTAAATTAAATAATAACATTTGATCGTCGAATTGAAATTTTAAGATAACACGCAATAAAAACAAATGAATTTTAGCTTCGTTTACAATAGTCTCGTCGCATTGTTGCAAGAATGAATAGGCTGACCGTCGAACCAAATTCTCCAATAGGCCTATCTGCTACTTACGAAATTAAAACTGCGTTAAACAAAATAAAATAAAGATAAGGCCAACAAAATAAAAATTAGGCTTAAAATCACGTTACCACGGCAACGTCAAGTTGCTACGAGTCTCTGTTGGCTTCATCAACAGCGTCTCTCTCTTCACTTCCCTACGACCACTGATCTATATAGGCTACGTTGCGCATTACGTTGTATCACCGTAATTGTGAGTACGAAGGCGCACCGTGTTGCAAAAATTAATATGCTTACTATATACAATCCAAATCTCAGTTAGTTGCTACTTACGAAATTGAAACTGCTGGTTAAAATTAGGCCTAAAAGCTGACAATTACGCCTAAAATGTAAACTAATCCTAAAAGCTAACACATTTTTAACCGGCAAGTGTGATGGTTTCAGCTTTTAGATTAGTATAATAGAGATAGATGTTGTAGTGTGTGACAGAGGTGTGCGCCTTAACATTGGAAGTGGAGGAACTGCACAGAAGACCGGTGCGACTAGGCAGTCGCTGTAGCCGCTTGTTTTTTTTAAATGGTGTATTACCCTCAACTTCAATACCGTGCAGATGTGTAATAACATGCCACGTCAACAAGAAGTTGGTTTTCAACACCTTGCTACTACCTTTTGCTTAGAGGCCGAACCATTCTCAACTTAGTCACCACTTTATAGGTTTTGGTTTGGTTTTAATTTTTATGTAATTTGTTTTATTTAGTTAGTTTTGGTGTGTTGATATCACTCCTTTGAAGGGCCGAACCACCCTCAACTTTTTGGCCTCTTTACCAGTTTTTGGCTTTGTTTATTTTGCTTTGTTTTTAAAGTTTCTTTATTTTTCGTGAATTGGACGTGAATACAATTTCTTAGGCAACGTTGCTTACATTTATCGTGGTACACTAGTGTGTGTCTAGGCACACACGTCAGTATACACGTTGTCATTGTCCGGACTTTGGCCGTAGAATGATAGACGATGCCGACAATACTAGCAATGGTTATAACAATATTTTCGTACTTACGCGCCCTCCCACGCCATCCCCGTTACACCCCCAGGCTCCAAACCATTAAAGGTACGCAGTTCATATTGTACTGCACCCATTCGTCCAATTTCATAGCTGGAAGCCTTCCCGTTATCTCAGTATCGATGAATAATCACCCTATGGGATTTAACATGGGGATGAGCGGACTAGAATTAGCTATAGTAACACATTTGCAACGTTATTGAGGGTCAGACTTTGCATTGAAAGCAGCTTAGCTGACATTCCTACATGAGTTTATTTTTGTCAGGTGGGTCATTGCTCTCGATTTCAACACAATTTAAGCTTTTATACCGCATTATTATTTTCCCCCAAGTACCTGAAATGTGCCCAACTATGCTTCAGGATATAAGACAATGATGTTATGGCGTCGCGCTACAATGGTTTACAACCTCGACCATTGAAGTGATGTGATGTTTGTTGTGATGTTTGTTGCCTAACTTGGCGCGACACACTAGCGTGTGTCTAGATCAGCCGAGTGGTCAGTCGTGGCTGTGAAACGAAGTGGATATCGGGTTAAAACCCACCACTAGCTCACATTGGTACTAACGCTGCCAGGTACTAAAACTAAACTAAAACTAAAGTAAGCAGGATCAGCCGAGTGGTCAGTTGTGGCTGTGAAACGAAGTGGATATCGGGTTAAAACCCACCACTAGCTCACATTGGTATTAACGCTGCCAGGTACTAAAACTAAACTAAATCTAAAGTAAGCAGGATCAGCCGAGTGGTCAGTTGTGGCTGCAAAACCAAGTGGATGTCGGGTTAAATTCCACCACAGGCTCACATTGGTCCTAAAGCTGTTAGGTACTTAACTAAACTGTTTTGACATGGAGAGCTTTTTTCTACAGGGTTTAAAAAATTGGCGAGTTACGGGGACTTAAATTTAATTAACACTGTGATGCGAAAGTGCATTTTTTGCTTTGAAACATAAAGACAAAATGCAAACACATTTTAAGTGAGGCGGAGTGTTGCAAGCGATAATGTCAAAATCCAAAAAGACATGCCATCAACCTTTTTCATTCAGTTTTCATGCTGTGCCTTTGTTGTGCTAAAAACCGAGCTGGTAGTTTTTGGGTGGTAAAGATCTATTGCTGATCTACCTTTGGTGTTCTTGATACTTCACATTCTTGTCCATCTTAAATTTTATATTAATAAAGTACCCTTGTTTCTTTTTTTCCCAGGTTATTTCCAATGAAGATCACATTTTCGAGGTTCTTTTGGCTGGTCGTGGTTTTGCTGATATTAGAACCCAATTTCACAGTTTGTCGTTCAAAAGTGAGAAGATTTAGGCGCAAATCAAAATATGTTACTCCCCCAGACTACAACAAAATCCAGAAACACGCAGAAGACTGTTCAAGATGCAAACTAGAGTGCAAACTAGACTTTTAGGAAAAGAGACAAATTCTGCTTTTAGTTTCCAAGTTTTCAAATAGAAATCTTCATACTGAATTGCGTAGATTATAAAGCATTTCATCTGAAAATAACTTGCATATAACGACAAACTGTACGCAACAAATGTTGACTAGAAACAGCAATTTAGGAGTTAATTATAGTACAAACGCAGCAAGCGAAACAAATTAAAATTACATCTTCCGGTTTTCAGATGAAAAGGTAGTTCTTTTCTGAAATAAAAAGTGTGTCCGAACATTTCTTTTACCCCGAAGAAATATATCGCTCCACCAAAAAAAAAAAGAACCTGCAGGGGTTTGGCAGTTTAAATTCCAACACGTACGGAAGCCGACACTGTTATTCCAAACTCCAACAGTTTGCCTTAAACAGCAATGATAAATCGCAATGAGTTAACCCCAGAAAGAAAAGTTCTGTGTTAAGTAATATACAAGGTTTTGAAAGGCTACTTATGTACATTGGTCTAGGATTATTAGTTGTTGGGGAGGATGCGTCATTTGCTGCAATGAATGTTTCACTGGTGTGAGGGCGCGTTTACGCAGCGACTCGCCTTTGCATTCTCGCAGCTAAAACTCAATCGCGATGGCAAAGGTGAAATTGCCATGGTAACAACGCTAAATGGATTAGTTACATCCGACACCGTTTGAGTAAATAATTGCAATCTTATAATCCGTGCCAATTACATAAAGAATTCCTCATGACGAAACAATTTTCCCAAACCTTCTGAACTCATGTTATTTGCTGTTTTCGTTGCGAGGCGGCAGACATAAAACCGCCGCCATGTTGGAATTTGAGGTGATTTCTAGCTTCTATCTGCGAGAATGCAAAAGCGAGTGGTTGTGTAAACGTGCCCTGAGAAGCGATTTGGCGTGCTAGCAGCGCCCTCCTAAAAACGTCGGCGTTAGTCGGCAGAAAAAAATGGCGGCTACGAAGCGATATTCGTCTGGCTCACCTTGCTGGGATTTTCTAACGGCCACCTACTAGTTCCAATGTTATTGGCTACGATCAGTTTGCCACGGATTACTAGAAAAGAAAACATAAGAAACGAATGGCACCACACACTGAATTTAAACCCTAAACGAATATTTTGTCTTGAAAGAGGTTCGACTAGCTCGTATAGAACTGCCGCGCGTAAGCCTAGAGGGGCAGATGCGCTGGCTTCCCTGCAAGACCGAGTCCAAACGGCCGCAGCTCGGTGGCGCTCTAGTGAGGTTTTTCTGTTTTTCTGTCAAGCTTCCGATTGCTGACGCATTCTCCGTTGTTTTGAATCTCGCGCTGCAATCGCACCGAAAGCCGTCTCACGCGAGTTGTACAACCGATGAAGTATGCTGTCTGTTAGAAAGTCGCATCCTCCCCAAACACCTAATAATCCTAGCATTGATAACCAACTGTTGGTGGGTGGAAATGTTCTCTGCTAGCTAGTTTTCAGGAGACTTTAACTCCACAAGGTTATATGGTGGGTATGGGAAAACGGATTATTGGCGACAAGAGCAAACAAAGGTGATCATCCAACGCTTATGATCGTCAGCGAAAGTGGTCTACAATGCATCCTGTCCAGCCTGATTAGGTCGTCTTGTAATGCTACATTTAAGGCTAGTCTGCATTCTAGGCTAGTCTACATTCTAGGCTAGTCTGCAGGGTAAACCTAAGTAGTTATGCCTGTCTGCAGTAATCGTACCTAAGTCAATGGATTATTTCGAGGGATTGAGCAATGGTGTTTTTTTGTACTCAAGCTACAGTCGTACAAAGTGATTCCCTTCAACAGCAATGCATGGATAAAGTATCTCTGACCAAGTCTGTTGCATAGATAGCAGAATTTCAGAGCTGATGTTACACAGGTTTGTAATTACTTTCTCTTGCAACTCCTTAATTGTATTTGCAGAATGTGCGACATTCTTCAGGTACCCCATAGGACGAAATCCACTGGGGTAAGATCTACAGAATGTGCCAGCCAAGCCACAGCACCGAAGGTTCCAGTGGTTGGAAAAGGATCCTGCATCAATAAGGATCCGCATCAGCACTGGCATCCAATGGAGGTGTCACCGGACTAGTTGCAGTAGCAAATCCCTGTATCATTGTCCATTCAGGTTACACCTTTAATGAAAAAAAAAGGGCCGGTAACAATATCATCCCAGATGGCACACCAAACATCAAGTTTCTGTAAATGTTGGGTTTGTGTCTCAGCAACGCTTTTCGATTTGTATCGATCCAACGGTATGTCCAGTGTCTGCTCACCTGTCCGTGACTTATGGCAGTTAATTCATTCGTAGAACTGATATGTTTTGAAAACGAAAGATCTTCTCCAGTTCTCTGTCTGTCCCAATGACAGAACTCTAATGGGCGATGTCCATCATTTCGATGTAGTTCTTGTACAAAGCATATACCTTATACGGGTGAATCTTAGTCCTCTTCAAATGCAGCAGAGAGAACCCTTAGATGTGCTCGGGGTTTCACGAAGTTCACACAGTGAAAATATTGGTGTAATACGAACCCTGGCGATAACATCGACAGTTTCGGCTTCATGGGTGGCTGTTCCTTTTCTTCCCCGGCTTTTTCTTTCGCCACTGTGCCAGTCTCAATAAAACGTTGAAGAAGAATGCCAACCATATAGTGCGATGTGGAGGTGGTCTATCTGGATGGAACTCGTTTAACAAACTGGTTGGACGTCTGCAATGTTCCGCATTTCAGAAGTAGCAAATAAGAAACTCAGTGTACTCGGCGACACTGTAAATGTTTGTTATCTTGGACGAGTGGCAAGACGTCACTATGTGACGTTTTGCCACTCGTCCAAGATAACAAGCACCTACAGTATCGGTGATACTGCGCGTGAAAACTATTTTAGAATTCATCTGCTCACATTAAGTGCATACTTTTTACACCTTTTGTTTGTGCAATGTACATCCGCAACATCATGTAGGCCATTACGGTATAGGCCTAAACGATACAGGCCTATAATATCTAGGCGTAGGCCTACGAAACTGACTAAAGACTTCTGAAACGTGCTTAAACACACATTCAAAGACAAACTTCACTTCATTTTCTGCTAACAAAAGTGCTTCTGGTCCTAATTAAAAAAACATAAAGAAACAAGCTAAAGACAACCTTAGAGAAATGCTAACAAATTCTGAAAAAACAAAATAATCTCTAGTTACAAAAGAGCTTGTTCCACTCAGCTGAGTGCCAGTTTAACCCCTTCAGTCACAGATTCTACAAAAATGGGACAGAAATAAGAAAGGTGAAAAAATTCGTCAGGCATTCAGCAACTATTCCCGGAAATCCCGAACCAAGCCAGTGGCAACAGCCCTGTGGGCAACATCCTTGCCTTGAATGCCGCTTCATTTCCAGCTACTCCGGCTTAAAAAAGTCACTATAATTGATTCGTGACTGAAAGGCTTACGTATATCACTATTTTCAACCAACTCCCACCAGAGGTTTAAAGTCTTGAGTTGCTGGAATAAAAATTCGTTGTTTCTTTAAATATGTGGGCCAAATTTTTAAAATTGGATTGAACAAAGAATAATGTTTATTCCGA